>PVJX010023267.1:0-29445 GCA_004027295.1 Dolichotis patagonum | reverse complement strand
TTTACTTCTTTTTTTGAGAAGTGCCTGATTTTCTTTGGGAAGTTTCTTTCCAAATCATTGGCCCATTGACAGGTATATTTGTTCCTTATTAACTTTCAAGTTCTAGTATATTCTGTATATTAATCCCCTGTCATATGGATACTTGGAAAGATTTTCTGCCATTCTTGAGTCTGCATGTTCATCCCACTGACTGTTCTTACAAAAGCTACTCCATTCAGTGTGATGCCATTTGCATAGTCTCACTTTTGTTCCCTCAGTTATTGAAGCTCAATTCAGAAAGTCATTACTTGTGCTAATATTTTATACTGTCACAATGTTTTCTATACTCATTTCAAAGTTTCTGATGTCATATGAAAGTCTTTGGTCTAATTTGAATATATCTTTGTAATTTAGTTTCAATTTCCTACATGGGAACATACAATTTTCCCAGCACCCCTTGTGGAAGGCACTTCCTTATCTTCATGTATGTTTTCGAGATCTTTGTCAAGAGTCAGACAGCTGTAGATGTGTCAGTTTATTTCTGGTTGCTCTCTTCTATTCCACTGCTTCACGCATCTGCTTTTATGCCAATGTCATGTTCGTTTTGTAAACAGAGGACTTAATGCATTATAAGATCAAGTATTGTGATGATTCCATCATTGTTTTTGTGTCCAGCTGCTTTGCTTGTTCAGGGTGTGTTTTTCTTCCATGTAAATGTTATAATCGTTTTCTCTAATTCTGCAAAGCATGTCATTAGTATATTAGTGGCTACTGCATTGAATCAGTAGGTCACCATCAGTAATATGATCATTTTTAACAACACTGATTCCCCAATCCATAAATATGAAAGATATTTCAATGTCTTTCTCAATTTCCTAAGAACTTTAATGTCTTTTAACATGTTTTATAATTTATAGAGAGTGCTAACCTCCTTGGTTAGATTTTTTTTCTAAGTATTTTTTAATTGCAAATGGCATTGTTTTCCTTATTTATCTGCAAGTTCATCGCTGGTAAGTAGAAATTTACTGGGGTTTTGTGTGTACTTATTTTTATTCCTGATATTTTGCTTCATTTGCTTTACTTCTGAGATTCCTTTGAGTCTTTGGGACCTTCTAAATATAGAATTACATCATTAGTAAATAGAGATAGCTCCTCCATTTCCATGTGCATTACTTTTATTATTTCTTTCTTTTGCCTGATTTATCTGGTTAAAATTTTATGTAAGATGTCGAATAAGAGAATGAACAATAATGTCATTTCTGAGTTTAGAAGTCATGATTTCAGTTTTTCCCATTATTGGCCTACAGGTTTCTTTTTTGTTGTGTACTTACATGGGTTTGGTAGCAGTGCAATGCTAGATTTGCACAATGAGTTTGGACATATTTCATCATTTTTAATTCTTGGAAGAGCCTTGTATTTGTTCTTCTTTAATAGTCTGATAAAATTCAGCAGAATTCTGGTCTTTTTGCAAAGGGGCATTTCTCTTCCCAAAATTATCTATTAGGGCTTTATTTACATTTTTATATCTTCTTGATTCCACTTTGAAAAATCATACATGTCTGAATTTGTCCATTTCTTCTGTATTTTCCAATTTATAGACATATTATTTTTAAATTATTCTCTAATGACTGTATGAATTTCATTGCGAGTTTCTGTAATGTCTTCTTAATCCATTTTGTTTATTTAATGCTTCCCTCATTTAGTTAAAAAGTTTGTCAACTTTATCTTTTCAAAAATCTGATTCTTTTGGGGGGTTGATCCATTGTGTTATTCTTTTAATCTTATTTCTTTATTTCTTTATTTATTTATTCATTTATTTTCTGTGATATTTTTACTTTTGTCAATTCAATGATTTGGGATTTGATTTGTTTTGCACTTTTAACATCTTGCAGTGAATCATTGTTACTTGAGAGCTCTATAATTTCTTGTAGACACTCAAGATATGAACTTTCCTACAACTATGGATTTTACTGTATTCAATATATTCTTGTATGTCATATTCTAATTTTTATTTGATTTTATGAATATTTTAATTTTTCCTCTGCTTTGTTAAAGAACCAGTCTTCTTTCAAAGCTATACTGTCAATTTCTGTGTTGGCATAGCTTTTGTTGTTTCTCTTGCTCTTCATTTCTAGTTTCATTTTGTTATGATCTTAAATAAGAAGCCACTTCAGTTTTTTATATTTGTTAACACTTGCTTTATAACTTGAAATATGATCTATTTTGGAAAAAGTTTCTTGAGTTAATCAACATATGAATTCAACACTGTTGGATGGAACATTTTGTAGGTATCTATTACCTTCTTTTCATTTATAGTGTAATTAACTCCTGTGTTTCACTATTGAGCTTTTCAGTGGAATTTTTGGGTGGACTCTGGACGATCTATCTATTTATGAGAATGGGGTATTAAATTCCCCCTCTGTTTTTTTGGGGGGGCCCTATCTGTTTTTCATGTCCCTCAGTGCTTGCTTTATAAAATGTCGTGTTCCAACAGTTGGAGGATGTATATTTACAGTGATATCTTCATGATGGATAGTTTCTCTTATCAACATGATTTCTAAATGTATGGTTACTGCAACTTGCTTTCAAATTGCATTTTTTTTTTGGTGTCTTAGCCACTTGCCCTGCCCCTGTGTTAAAATACCTGACACTCTCTATTTAAAGAGTGACAGGTTTATTTGTGCTCTTAATTTTAGAGATTTTAGGCCATAGTTGACCAGCTCCAAGAAAAGAATGGCATGTAAGAGTGGCACAACAGAAGAAATGTGCTTATGTTATGCTGGTTTGAAGCACAGCAAAATGGAGGACCTGAGAAAAGAGGTACACACCTCCAGGTGAGGCCTCTAGTGAACTGCCCTCCTGACCAGAGCCCACCTGCCCGTGGCAACTCAGTTACAGCACTCTTGGATCCAAATATCTTCCAAAAGACCGTGCTCTCAATGTACGATGCACCCCAGATCTTCACCATGACACTTGTAATGTCATTTCCAGCCTTTCACTTTCAATCTGTGTACGTCTTACTAGTGTAGTGAGTTTCTTGAAGACAAAACTGTTGTGTTTTTAATCCAATCATTCCACCAGGGTCTTTCTATTGTAAAATAAGATTGTCTATAATCAGAGCTATCCAGAAAGATGTCTACTAGTTTATATCACCTTATATTTTTCTGCTTGTTTTAAGAAATTTATGTTCCTTTTTCTCCCTTATTCATATCAGGAATGTAATGACTCATTCAATGTTTAACTCTTTCTTAATTTTCATTTTCTTATCTAGTCTTGGACAATAAGTTGTTTTTTTTCTAGATGCTCATGACTATATTTATCTTGGTTCCCCTTCTGAATATAGGATTTATTTATTTATTTATTTATTTACCAGGAATTGAACTCATGGCCTCGTGATCGCCAGCACTGCAGCACTGAGTTACATCTGATTTGGTTTTCTGGCACAGGAGAGAGAGGGAGTGACAACGAAAAGAGAAAAAGAGGCCTTTTGAGGGCACAGGAGGGCTGTGGAGGAGACAGCAGCACTTTCTGCCTGAGCAAAGGAGCCCTGGACCTGTATTAGTTCTGGTTAGGGGAGGAGTCTGCAGCTGGGTGGGGAAGTGTTAGTAACACAGGATTGGGCATCACTTTGTCCATGCAGGACGAGGACAGGAAGTTTCCCTTGCAATGAGGGAAAAAGGAGGAGGAAGTCAGTCAGGGCATTGCTGTGGGACCAGCGCGATGAGTCCTTTATAATCATTTACAGTGCAAGTTTACTAGTCATGAATTGTCTTAGTTTATGCTTATGTTGGAAGGTTTTATTTCTTCTTTGATTCTGAAGATAACTCTACTGGATGTAGTAATCTAATTTGGAATTATTTTCTTTCAGGGCTTGAAATCCATCACTCTTAGTCTTGAGAATATCTGCCCAGAATATGTTATCCTGATGGGTTTGCTTTATATATGACCTGGTATTTCTTTGCTGCAGCCTATAATTTTGATTATTTCTTTTATATTTTTGTCAGTTTAAATATGTTATAGAGAGATTCTTTTCTGATCATGTCCATTGTGTTTCTAAATTCCTCATATACCTGGATATCTTTTCCAATATTTGGGAAATCTTGTGTTATTATTTCACTGAATAGGCATTAAATGCCATTACTCTGTACCTCAGCTCCACCATTTACTCACCATACATAAATTTGTGCTCTTAATGATATCCTTAGATCTTATATTCTTTTTTCTTATTATTTTATTAATGTCTGCATGTAATTCATCCATCTTGTCTTCAAGCCCTGATCATCATCCCACCTGATTTGTCTTTCAACTGAGTTTTTATTTGATTTATTTACCTTTTCATTTCCAAACTTTTGTTTGATTCTTTTTATGGATCTGCATGTCTTTTACTGAGTTGGTTTCATTTTATTTCCTTTATTGTGTTTCGTACTTTCATTCAGCTTTTTATCTGTATCGCCTTTGAACTTGTTTACCATTTTCACCATAACTCTTAAATCCTTTGTCCAGTATTTTACTCATTGCTGCATCTTTGGAGTCAGTTAGTGGAAAGTTATAAAATTTGGGCAAGTTAAATTGCCTTTTTTCATGTCCTTCCACTTTTATGTGTGTTGAGATTTGTGCCTCTGTTGCACTGAATATCTCTCGTACATTTATGTGAAGACCTTAGGGAACAGCCTTCTCTTGTCCATATGTCCTAAGATATTAGTTTGTTATGTAATGTTGACTTCAGTTTCAACTGAAATTGCTATTTTTCTTAAGTGGGTGGAAGTGTAGCTCAGAACCACATCTGCCCAGTGTGTTGAAAGTGTTGATCTTTGACCTCCAGCACTATTTAGAGGAAAATAACTGAAAATATGCCACAAATGTGAGAAAATCATATATAAAAATAAAGTGAAAACCAAGTGAGATCTACAAAACTCACGACATCATCACCAACAGGAATTGCGGGAATAAAAGTAACATAAGCTACAAAGTTAAAAATAAATGATAAGATAAAATTCATTGAAGAAAAATGAGTAGAATACAGCAAAAGAAACATCTGACAATTCTTAAAGGACAGGAAAGAAGGTGAGTAAGAAAGTAAAAGGAGTTTAAAAAATGTCAAGGAGAAAAAAATTTTTAATTGAATATTCGTACAAAAGACAAAGCTTTGGCTTTACAAAGCAAGGTCCACCCCCTGCAACTGCAGGCCTGCAGGGAGCAGAGCACCTGCTACCCTCCCTAGTCATAGGGCCTTGGAAGCCAGGCAGCGGACCTGCTCCACCTGCCAGATCTGCTGCTGCTCAGTGGTGGACAGACCCACAGGATGCTGTAGCAGCAGTGGTTAGGCCAAAGAAAGGTGGCCGACAGTGTGGACCACGTAGGCATTTACATGCACATGACAGTTTAACAAGGAAGCATAATATGGTGACCATGAGTAGATAGATCTATAGGATAATGTCATCCTTCCATCTGCTAATAACAGAGATGCTGCAGAAGACCAAAATTACATGGATACTCTCCCGTCAGGTACTGGTGATGATCTGTGCAAAGGAGTGGCACCACCTGTGGGCTAAGGGTATATTGGACAGAGAACTGCATTATCAATTGAAAATTTAACTTGGTGAACAACAAATGAAGACTTAGCTGAAGTGACTCATTTCCTGGCAGTAAATATTTTGGAGGTAAAATGTTTGAGAATCAAGCAAATGGCCAATTGAAGGAATTTATTGATGTTGCTGTTGAATCTGAATTCAAAAATTTAATAGATCTGTGGGTGGAGAGAACTTTATGGTGGAAAGAACTCCGTATAATTCCTGAGTCAATTTGAAATTCAGTCCAGGAAAATTATAAAGTTAGGAAAAATATCTTGGGAAAGTAAAAAGTTGAGTCATTTCAGCGGCAGAATTTCCACGAGGTGATAGAGGATAGGGCCACTTTCCACTGACTACTGCAGTGGAGACAGATTTCCTGGAGCCACAGGGCCAGGAGTGTCACCCCACCTATTCACCTTGACGACTTTACCATATCCATCCTTAGATCCAGCTGGCTTAGCTGGCTTACCAGGTCCTGAACCTCTTGGTCGGGTTGTGCCTCCTCTTCTAGGTGGACCTCCTATCTTTGTCTTAGACAACTTGTTCGGCAGTCTCCAGGGGAATCCGGGTCATCCTGGCCCTCCACCTGTAGTTCCAGACTATGGGGTCCATCCTGACCCAATACTTCCACCACAAGGACCACCTCCAGGCCTGTTTCCAGCTTGCCCACCTGGTCCACTTGGGCCACCCCTTACACATGCTCCTCCTGCACATCTTCATGTTCAGCTCCAGTGCCCCATATCCATCTCCACATATTAATCCAATGTTCTTTCCTCCTTCAACAAACAGTGGCATGTCTACCTCAGAAAATAGAAGTCTATCAACTACAAACCCATATGATCAAACTCCATGATGTTATATGGGTAACCACGCTCCCCAGAGGAGGAAATGGATACTGCAAGAACACCACTGAGTGAGGCAGAGTTTGAAGAAATTCTGGATAGTAAGAGGGCAGTCTCAAGCAGTGGTATTTCAAGAGCTGTGTCTGACGCCAATGCAGGCTATTATGGGAATGCTACTGAGACACTGGTAACTATAATTTGCTTAATTAAACAATCCAAAGTATCTGCTGGTGATCATTGTAAAGTTATCAGTTCTTTGCAAGATTACTTTCATGGAATAGAATCAAAATCACATTTCTTCTGGATCAAAATATGAAAAATTTTTAAAAAGGACCATGGTAGATCATGAGAAAAGAGTTAGGTTCATAAACCCTATATTAGAGATTGCCAAGTTGATTGATTATTATAGAGAGAGAGGAGGAGGAAGAGAGACAGACACCAGAACCTTGAACAACACTCTGACCCAGAGCAAGAGAACCATCATCACTGGAAGTAGGAAGACTAAATAAATTTCCAATACAAAATAGACTTCTTTGGGGAAAATAACAGTTGTCTGACAGTTTTCTACCTGTGGTTGAATAGAATCTGTAAGGATTCATGTATAAACTGAAGAAAAATAGATCTAAACAAGCAAATTTGCATAAATGTTATTAAAAAACATTGCAAATAGAAAAATAAGACAGTAAAGAAAAATAATCTACATATATATGATATATACAAACCATGATCAAAATGTATGTTAAATGATTAAATTTTTTTAAAGTACTACAGTAAAAGTCACATTGCCAAAACCCCCCTTAAAATACTTTTCTTACCCATTATCCTTGCCACTTTGTGAAGCAGTTCTGGAATTTCTCAGTGAAT
Source organism: Dolichotis patagonum (assembly GCA_004027295.1). Taxonomy (NCBI): domain Eukaryota; kingdom Metazoa; phylum Chordata; class Mammalia; order Rodentia; family Caviidae; genus Dolichotis; species Dolichotis patagonum. Next base: position 22,190 of record PVJX010023267.1, on the reverse strand, counting down.
ATCTTTGCTTCACTGTTGTGGCTGATTCAGCCTCCTGAATCGATGCAAACACATGCCTTTTATGGTTGTTTGGTATTGAGGAAGAACTAGAAGTCTCATACTACTAGTTTTCATGAATAAGGTGACTGAAGATGCACCAAAGTGTTTCTATGAGCTTGCATAGCATTGCATAGAATTCAGAGGATTCACTGTACTTTTTACCATACCTAATAAAGCCACTCATCAAAGAGGACTTCTAGAACTGCATCACAAAGTGAAAAAAACAGTGGGATAAATGTGCAGAGCAAGGGGAACTATTTTCTGGGGGATAAATAGCAATATATCTGTTACAGTAATAATGTTCTTTGAACATCTACCATATAGCAAATCTTGTATATGAACCAAATGGCAACTACAAAAAACGTTTTTAATAGAAACTGTAGTTTTGTCTCCACGGAGGTAGTCAGTTGTACAAACAGAAATAGGTGTTTGCTCCTGTGCCCATCAGCTCTTCCTTCCATGTCTTCCTGGGCTTGGGGAGAAAAAATGCTGGTCTTCAATTATTCCATTGCAAAATTATTCATAATATGGAATTTATGCTGGACCCCAAATGACATCACATAGAAACTGACATATTATTCTCAAGGCAAAACAGGCAGTAGAATAACAAGATAAAATCTCAAAGTCCTAACTTCATTATTTCTATCACAGGTTAAATATAATTTTTTTTAAATTGTCACTTTGGTCTTAAATATTATTAAAGAGAAAGCCTGGATAAAGTATTCAAGATATGTGTTTATCTGTATCTGGTGAAACTTCGACTTTTACGAATCTAACACTCTCATCATAGTTTCAGATGTGCATCGTTGAGTGAGCCCCTCTTTCGACAGTCATAGGACAGTCCACAGGGCACAGTCTCAGGCAGTAGGATTTCTATGTTGGCATTAAAGGGAAAAATTTGTTTCTATTTCATTACTGACTAGAACACAGCAAATGATCGCTTTTATTTGACTTTTATTATTATTTTTGACTCTCATACTTTCCCCCAGAAGCCTGCATTCTGTTGAACACCCATGGTTTTTATTAATACATGTTAAAAGAAAAACAACTGAGGAAGTTTCTAGGGGAGGACAGTCTGCAAAATCAGCCTGCCGGTGCAATTTAGAGCAATATACAAGGAGCAGAGCTAAAGGTAGGCATGAATGTTTGAGCAAATACTGGCAGATAAATTTAAGGAATTTTCCATCCCCACTGTATTTCCTGATTGTACAGGTCTCTTTGCATCTAAAAAAACCAGGCTCACAAGTCTATTGTACAACCTTACTGAAGAGATATTGTTGGACTATTATGGAATTAAGCTATTTACTGTATCATTCTTACCTTATTTTACACTCTCTAGAATCTTGTCATGGCACTTTGCACAGTAACACAACATAACTTACAGTTTACATGCTAATTGTATCATAGGGTGAGAGTCAAACATAGGCTCTCATTTTTAGTCCCGGATCTTATGTTAGATGCACTGAATCAGCAAAGCAAAGATGGGTGGCAGAGTTATCTGAAGGATGTAAGGACAGGTAGGGCTCCTGACAAGGATGCTTTTGTGGTCATCGGCTTTCCTCATTCAAGGTAGGGGAAATATGATTGTGAGAATGAACCATATTTCTGAGACGTTCAGCATAAACAGTCCTCAAGTTTTTCTAAGGTTTTTGTCTGCTACCTAATATCACTATTAAATTCTCATCTTCAACAATGAACTAGAATGGTTTTGGTCAACAGATGAATTCCAACCAACACTGTATCCAAAAATACGCTCTTCCTACTGGCTTCTCTGCTTCCTACATGCAAAGGGCATAGCTCTGGTATCTGTCCTACATTTCTCTTACAGGTTACACCAAAGCTTCAGCACTCTGATGAACACCCTCATTGTCCATGCCTGTCCCAACTTCCTTGTCTGTGTGGCAAGGACATTGTATAACGAGAGGGGAGGAATGCACCAGCCCAAGACTCTTCTTCTCATTAAGTCCCTAATCCTGTGATGGGACCTCCTTAATCTTAATTACCTCTTGAGACCCACCTTTCCAAAGACCAGGAGGATAGAATTTAGAAGCCATCAACTTTGGGCAAACACATTCAAATCATAGCACCATGTGACCCAACATTCCCAATTCTGTATTTACAGAAAGGAATTGAAACTGGAACTTCTGAGAAACATCTAAAACCTCTTGTTCAACACAGCATTATTTACAACTTCCAAGATATAAATCAACCTCAAGGTCAACTGAGAGATGAAGCAACAGAGAAAATGTGGTATATATGCCCAATGAGAGATTAAGCTTTAAAAAGAAGAAAATCCTGCTATTTGCAACATGAATGGAAGTAGAGAATAATATGCTCCTAGAAAAGACAAGTACTATATAATATCACTTATATGTAGAATCTAAAATACTCAAACTTATATAGTCAGAGAATAGAGTGTTTAGCAGAGATTAAGGATTGTAGAAAGCAGAGATATTCAGAGTGTACAAAATTTCTCTTAGGCAAGATAAATATACTCTGATGATCTAATGCATGTTATAAAGACTTAGATAACAATATTGCACTGTATATTTGAAATTTGCTAAAAAGGTAGATGTTGAGTATTTTCATGTTCAAAAAAGGTAAACAGAGGAGAAATAATTATGTTAATTAGTCTGAATGTGGTAACTTTTTCAGTGTAAATGTATGTTAACTCGTGATGTTGTACACTTTGCCTTTGTAAATGAAATTAAAAGGTAAGTCTAAAGAGCAAATGCATAGGTCAAACATTGAGTGTAACCATATATTAAAAACCACAGAAACAAACCCATTGACCTAAAAATTTGCTAATCAGGAATTACTGAAAAGAAGAAGTGAATAAAATTCTGGCATTTTACTAGTCAGACAGATTGACAAACCCAGTAAATTGAGGCCACTCTTCCAAACGCTGGCTCTTCCTCCAGACATCGATTTCACGATGTTTCCTCACATTGCCAACCAATACCTCTCTCAGTTTCAAACCCCATTTCAGCATATGTTTTGGTTGGTGCTCAAATTTTCTTTCTCTCATGAATAATTTGTTAATGAACAGTGAGCAAATAATGCCCTAAAGAGCCATATGTATGGTTGAAAAATACACTGAATACTGAAGTTTTAAATGACTTACAATGAAGGACGCATTCCATTAATCCCTGGAAGTAGCCCCTCACAGACACTTCAAATACTACACTTGATCTTAGCCAAAAGGCCGAGAAGCGATAACAGACACTTCAAATATACTTAACCCATAATTATTGCCAATTTCTAAAACAGCCATGGAAACCCTTCTTCATGAGTGTCTCCGTTTGCCCCAACGTGGCTGTTTGCCATCCTACATCAACTCAAACATTTACCTTTCATGTTCATTTTTTACTTTGAGGAAGAGGTATGAGTCATCTGGAGCCAAATCCATTGAAAATGGTAGATGAGGCGACACCATGCTGGGTGTCTTGCAAAGGAAAGACAGGCTCTCAGTAGCAGCATTTACTGCGTGTTTTATTACCTTCTAAACACCAGAAAGAAAACTTCCAGAATTGCTTCAAACAGTGGATTGGTAGGATAAATGTGTTCAAAGTGGTAGGAAGTATTCTGAGCAAGATTAATAGCCAAGTGTTGTTACTGTAATAATTTTTAATTGAAGCATTCACTGTGTATTTTATCACCTGGGGTTCTGTGGAAGCCTTTGGAAGCAATTCAGGTAAACACTATAGAAGCTTTACTCTCCTCATTTGTTTGAGAGCTTCTTAGCGAGAAACCGATCTAGGAAGCTGTATCTGACAGGCTCCTGTTGGTGGAGAATCTTGTGGACTCAGCTTGTGTGTCCGTCATGGTCCGCAAACTCTAGCTCCTCCAAGGTCAGCATGTCCGACTGGCAAGGCGGTCTTTGGTCCAGAGTATTTCAGTGCTGCTCCCTCATTGAAATGCTGCACCCAGGAGTCAGACACCGCTGCTCTGCCCCAAATGATCAATTTCCATATTTCAATTACGAGAAGCTAAAAAAGTTTCCACAGATTTTCAGCTAGAGTTATACTTTCAAATTCTCTCTCCTGGCCCAACAGCAAGCCAACCTAGTAGGCTTCCGGGCACTCTTTTTTAATCAGGTTTTCACCTTAGTGCTGTAGGGTAAATTAAATAGGATGGCCATTAATTAGCTCTGCAGCCCTGAACATTCACTTAGGTGTCACTCCAGGACCTACGTCTCCATGACAAGGCTACTGCTGAAGAAAAGACTGAAACTCTGCTATTTTTTTAGACTTTATATTCTACATAATTATGATGACGTGTTCCCCTTACAGCTATTGGTAGCTAGAGAAGAATGGCATATTTTGGGCTTCCTTGCAGCTATATTTAAGAAAATCCCTCAGGTATGTACTCCAGCCTTTTTTCTTTGTCTCAACACTAACATGTGTCAAGATTCCCAACGATTTTAAACTCTCGCTGCAAACGTCTTCTCACACTGTGCACTTCCAAGAAGGTGGAGAATGGAAGCTGCCCTGGATTTTGTTACATAGATGTCTATTCCCTTACTCTCTTGGGTCAGTGGTTTTCAGAAGCGAAAAAGGGACTGGGGTCCTGTCTCACTTCTCTCTCAAGCTCCCTGCAGTTCCACTTCACCTTGCTCTGGAGCTGGGGTCTCTGCCAAAGCCACAGTGCTCCTCTACTTTGTTGCTGGAGCCTAAAATGTGTGACCAGCATTTGGATATGTCTGCTAAAATGTTTTACGGTGAACAAAACAACTTTACATATAAATCATATAATTTCATGATATTCCTTTTGAGATATACACCCATGTCCAAACTGAATTACAAAAATACGCCAAATAATGAAACCAAGGATAATTTTTCTGACTGTTTGCTGTCTAGAATAACTCATAACTAAATGCTAATGATGTGGAAATATACTGAAAATTAGAGTAAACATGTGCTTTGACAGTTATCATTAGCCATAATAACTAATTTTACTGTAACAGAGTTTAGTGAAATTTGTGAATATTGGTAACCACAAGCACACAGAGGAACAAACAAACAAGACCATAAGACACAGCAGCAAAATTCATATGTATATATACCATTGATACCAACTATATTATATAGAGCTTAAAATTAAGACCCAGCATTAGGTTATTATTTGTGCTTAGATGCCTGGGAAAAACTGGGGGAACTTTGAGTAGCCAAACTATGAGTTCTGCTCCTCTTCCTGCTTCCCTAGATAAGGTCTCTGATCAAATAATCTTGGAGTTTTTTTTTCCAATGAGACAAAACAATACAGGGCTTCAATTCTCTCCCTGCCATCCGCAGAGTAAACCAGCCAGTCACGTCCTCCTGAGGGAAGCACAGTCACCTGTCCTCACACCTCTGCCCCTCCCAGATGGCCCCTGTGGTATGGATAGGGTCCCCTCCAGGCCGTGAGGACACGTAACAAACACACCTGCCCAGTGTCCTTTCCCTCACTACTGAAGAGGAAGCCATCAAAACAGAAGCCTCTGTATATGTTCGTACATTTATGGTTCATTATTTTGTCACACATACATTTTTTGTTTCAGTAAAAATCAAAATTTAAGGCTATTATTAATATCTCTTTGTCCTTCATCTGTATTTTCACCATGTAAAATGTTTCTGAAATAATTTTGAATTTTCCATAATGATATTGATATTCCAACACACACCTGGGCTCCTGTCAAATGGATCAAATAATTTTAAGTCTTTCCTCAATTTATTAACATAATTGTACATATTTATGGGGAAAGTGCAGTAAGATAATTTACACATAATAGGCAATTTACAATGATCAAATCAAGGTAATTAGTATTTCTATCCCTCATTCATCATTTATCTTGTTCTCAAATTTTTTAGTACATGTTTGCAGTACATAATGTTTACACTTCTTATATAGAGTTAGTACATGTACATAGCAAATATTAATTCATCTTTTCATCACCTTTCCCTCTCCTCTTTCCCCCACGGTGGTTCAATCCCAAAGACAAAGAGATATAGATAGATATATAGATAGCCCAATAAGTGGGAAATTTGCAATAAGTACTTTATACAAGTTTTGCTTAAGCAATTTCCTTCCGATAAAGTTACCTTATCATTTGTGAAAGAAATTTCAGTTGCACATACTGCGAACTAATCCAAGTAGTCAGGCAGGCAAGATTAAATTGGTGCTGCTTAAACTGTGCTAGGAAATCCCTGAAGTACAAACGTTTCTTCTAGGCTGGTGTAATGCCTGAAATTCCCATGACTGTGTAAAATTATTTTTGAAGTACTCATTCAGAAAAAGCTTGATATAAAGAAACGTATCTAGAGTTCATACCACATATAAAAAATTTTTATCTTTTATAGAATGCGCAGCATTTTCAAGGAACATGATTGAAGAGAGAAGCATTTAATGTAGAATCTGAAAAAAAGTTAAAAGGATGATTTGCAGCTGTTTTGGCTTATGTGGTGATATTTATCCCCTTGCTTGGCACAAGGAGGTCAATGAAATGACTCACGATGTCAAAAGGGAAGAGCACTAAAGCTTCGTGTCATATTGGGCTTTGTGGCAGAGGCACTCAGAAGGCTGAGGCAGCATGATCTCGAGTTTAAGGTCAAATTGGGCTGCATAATGAGAACTTGTCTCAAAAGAAAGAAAATAAAAAAGATGCATGTGATTTGTTTATGGGGGTCTCATCAAGATTATTTTACTCATGATTTCAGGAAGTTCATTCTACAGTTGGCTGGCTGCAAAGCAGAAACGGTATGGTAAAAAGGCTGAGCAGAGCGGTGGAGCCAGGAAGGGGAAAGGAGCAGTGCCACAGAGGAAGGGGTCAAGAAGCAAATCCAGTCTCCAAGGACTTGCTGCCATGATCGTCCCACAGCGTGCTTCACGAAGCCCCTGGGCAACTCTCCAGGCAATCAAGCTGACAATCGCCTTAACTGTCAGGAAAACTCCTTGTTAAGGAACTTTCCTCTGTCCAAAAAGCCTGGATTTCAAAATCCATCTTTCACTTAAAAAGTTAGTCAGCATTGAGATTTGGGTGCATAAGTAGCATCTCTGTTAGAAAGAATGATTCGCTGACTTCCACAGTGAGTTTCGTGGACTGGCCTTAGCAGAGACTGAGTGAAAATGTGACATGGAGCAAACAGTGGAAGCGAGCAGATTCACACAGTATTTGAATAACTTATCATGTTAACATTCATTCTCATTAAAGTCATGATATTCATATATGCCCCCAGAGAAAATAAATGCAGTTGCTGTATATGAAGTACGATGATTCCGCTTGAAAAGCCTCAAGTTGCTGTCATTCAAACCAACACCCAAGTGCATTCTGTAACCCAACGCAATAAAGACTTTTCAAAACTCTGGTTGTGTGAATGAATCTTAAAGTTTTCAGGCCAGATGGTAAGTCAAAGCCTGCCAAATATCTACACCATTCACAACACTACAGTAAATGAAATTAACACTAGCTGGCACTTTGAATTTTCAAGTGTTAATTTGCTAGATATTTACAATCTTCCTTATGCTGCTGCACGATAGTAGCCACTTTTGAAGGCAGTGTTTGAAGAACACATTAACATACTTTGAGACTGCAGTAATTTCTCCAAATATCTGGGTATCTCTTTGATATACATGCAAACAAGAAGTCACAGGGAAAGCTTTGGAACCGGGACTCAGTCCATCTGAATCCTACTATCTGTGCTACATACTTGATTCATGTACATGAGTCACTGTGAATCTCTGGACTTCTGTTAACTCACTGTTGTACATTGAAGAAATGGACAACCTCGGTGGTTATATCTGGCAATAATATCCTGCAACTCTGGAATTTTAATCTAAGGTTAATTTTGACTTGAAGCTACATATTTTGGGAATGTTCCTCCAAATGTTTCTCAAAATGTCTTTCTATTTGCCATTTACCATGTTGTAGCCCTCAGTTCTTTATAGTTTTTTCATAATTGAAAATTTGTATCTCATATATGTATATACTTAATCCACACCTAGGGTTTCTAAACTCCAATAGCTTCATATTACGGAGCCTTACAGAACCAAAACTGTGACACAAATATTTGAGTTTCATCGTACAAAATAAATCTCTAAGACCTATTTAAAAACATGTACAATTATTCATGTATAGCATATGCAAAACTACATATATGCCTACATAGAAATATATATATATTATGTTCAAAATTATGGACACATATGCTTCGGCAGAAAAATCGTCTGGATTTTGTTCTTGTCCAGAGACTTTGCCTGAGACTGAGATTAAGGACAGCAGACTAAGTAATGTGGAGAATTTCAAGGCATTCTAATGTTAAGGCAGTAGCATGACTACTATTGGGGAATTTTAGTATCTATAGTAAGAATTAAAAGCAAAGAGGATGACAGAATGATTTAAAAAGTTTTGAATTCTACCAGAAAGCAAGTGCCAGCAAAGTTGATTGACTGCTGAAACAATTAGCACTAAGAAGTCACATATTTTGGAACTGGACAACAAAAAAAGATAGTCTGAAGACATCATAAGAGTCAACAGGACTCCTGCCTTTGTACTCTCAAGATCACAAGGGAGACTTTTCTTTGAGAAGAAAACTCTAGGGCACCATGTTCCAGAATGGTGGTGACCTAAAGAATTTATTCCTCAGTACTGGCATATAATGCTCAGCCAACCAGACACTTGACACCCTACAGTCAAAAGAGAAGGAAACTTGCCTCGGCATCATCTGTATGGTTCTGGTTTTAAAACATTCAGGATTCAAAAGTTATGGGGCCAGAAAGGCTTCCACCTAGATTTCAGAAGCAGGCTTGGGAAAAGCCCCAAGGAATGACCAAAGTCGCCCCAAGAAAGAAGCCACGAGAGCTGCAACCATCCATCCCTTTGGAGTTCACAATTCTGCATAGATTACTCTGATACTGTCATAGAACTACAGGACTTGCCTATTTCACCTGTAGGCTTTTGGTCCCATTCCTTTCTATTCCCCTATTTGTGTTTTTTGGAGTGGGAATGTTTATCTTGTGCCAGTATATGTTGGAAATGTTCAAATTTCTACTCATTTGTATGCAGGCTTATAGCCAAGAATGTACCTTAAATCTCAGAGGCAACTTTGGACTTGGACTTTTCAACAATGCTGAGACTGCTAAGACTTTAGAAAATCTTATAGTGGACTAACGTCTTTACAGAAAGGGATTATCATGAGTCTTTTGGGGTCGGGGCAAAATGTTTCAACTAGTGTCTAGATGTCCCCCCAAAGCCTCATGCCCTCATAGGTAGGATTTTCAAAGCTTTCTGAATCTAGGGGGTATGCTACAGGTATTAAGAGTATATGACAATGAGTTAGTTCACTAATTGTGCTAATTCAAATTAGCACAGTTGTGGAGGGCATAAACTACAAGCTTATAGCATGGATAGAATATAAAGGACGAGAAGGAAGGTAGGTTTGCTCCTGCTGGTTCCTGGTGTTTGCTGCTTTGCTATGGACTATTTCTGCCCTGTGATTTTCTTATGTCATGTCACCTCTCCTCAGAGCCAGCAGACAATGGACGAAACTTGCACAAATTATGAGCTGAAATAAACCCCTCCCCCTTTAACTTTTTGAATGTTGGATATTTTGTCTCAGCAATGAAAACAGTAACTAAGATAAGACATCAAATAAAAAAAAAAGTAAGTGGAATTGCTGAGTGCCATCCAATGAAAAAGTAGGCTCAAAAAACATTATAGTGTGTCCTCATCCACCATACTCATAGGCTCTGGCACTGTGAAACTTTGTGGATCTTCTTCAAATTCAAAATGATCATGAAAGACAAAGGTTTTTAAGCTATTCGAGGCAGTGAGGAAGCCAACAAAGTAAACTCACAAACGTGGACTTCCAGAAAGGATTCAGAAAGGTAATGTGTTTGAAACTAGAGTATTTGAAGAATATCAGTGGCATTGTGTAAATAATAACAAAAACATTTTAAGCATTCACCACATTTTAAATCATACCTCACATAGAAAACTCAAAGATTTTAAACACAGTAATATGCCTTAGCCAAGTTCATACTTTAAAATGTAATAATAGGTTACGATCCACACTTATTTGACTCCAATGTCTTTTCCTTTCTGTCATACTGTGTATTTGTGCTTTAGGAAAAATCAATCTAATGTTATTTCATACAACTCAGTAGGCCTCAAAGAAGATGTTACCGGACAGGGAACATATATGTATATGATGTTTCAATCCAACCACTAATTCTGCTGCACTACAGTATCATGGTCAAGACCCTGGCATGTTTAAAGTAGAGAAATCACATAGCAGGGTGCCCATGTCTGTGTTGAATGTACTAGGGCAATCGAAAGACTGTTTACCTAAAGGACAGACTGCCACCCCTATTTATCTTCAGGAAACTTGGGCAAATGTAGTCTAATCAGCAACCATAACTGGCTCGCTGAGTTTCCAGATTTTCTCATGTGTCACCCACAAATATCTGTTAAGAGTGTGTGGATAGGTATGTGGGTGTGTAATATATACTTCACAATACCATGCCTTTGTACTTCCTTCGGTCAAATAGGAAAAATAATCATTATTTCTTCCAGGCAGGCTTTTTTACCATTATATTTTAACTGGAAATTGAAAATCATACCTGGTTTAATTATTATATAAAACTGTGTAATTATATGTATTATTAGACCAATTCAATCAAATATTTATGTGCCTGATACACTATTAAAGCTTTTAATTTATATTTCATTGAAGGAGGAATCATTCAGTATGGCTGAATAGTATGTCACTAAACATAAGGTATTTTTAGATATGTTTCGAAGATTGTGATTGTGTTCCTTGTCAGCCACAGAGGAAGATGTTGTTATTATCTCTATTTTATAGAGTAGGGAAGTTGAGAAACAGAGGTTTGTTAACATGTCCATGGACAGACAGTAAACAGCATGGTTAGGACTCAAATGCAGATAGACTGGCTCTGTTACCTTTTCAGCTAATTGGGAAATCAAACACATCTCAGAGTGCTAGGTAATAATGGTAAGAAGAAAATGCACCCCAAAGCTGTCCACATCCTAATCCTCAGATCCTGTGGGTATGAATTCCATGCCAAAGGCAAATTAAAGTTGCAGATAAAACTAAAGTTACTAATTGATTTTTATATAGGAACATCAGCTTGATTATCTGAATAGATCCAGTGCAATCTCAAGGATCTTCATACATTAAAAGATTTGGAGATTCAGAGTCAGTGGGCACTGAGAAGCAACAGAACCAAGGCAAGAGCAATGTGGCACCAGGAGAGAATGTGAGCAGGAAATTTTTTAAAATTGGAAAAAGAGTGAAATCTTGTCACTTAAAGACTTCAGAAATAAGATTTTTCTGCTTTACCATTTTACAATTATGACCTCTAGAATTATAAGTTCTTTGTTTCATTTTAATGTGGCAAATTTGTGGTAATTTTTATAGCAGCAAAAGGAAATGAACACAGAAAATATTAACTCCAAATGTATTCACATTTAGAATATAGCACTCAAGGCTCAGGTTTACCTCTTTTAGGTATATAAACTTCAAGCCATCAATCTTTCTCAGTCTTGCTTAGACTTCCTATAAAATGGAGACATGTGTATTTAATTTAAATGTTTATTGAGGCTAAATTACCACAAACATGACTGACTAAAACTTAACTTTATTTTTTGGGTGAATTTCCCTTTGCAATTTGACAAAAGATTAAAATATCACATGTAGAATTTTATATGACAGTTAAAATTGATAACCTATCAATTTTGTATGCAGTACATAAATGTATCATATACTAAAATAGAAGTGATGTCGATAATGAGATGATAAGAAATAATATGTTAGTAGTGGATATAATAATTGAATCAGAGAATTATCCCCAAATCCACAAAAAGTATGCCTAGTTCAGCTGAAGTGGCTTGGAAACAACTATATTTCAAATACTACTTCACTCCCTTAGCTGTGATATAGATCAAGGCCCCGAAATGCTAAGCTCACAAGTACCTTGAAGGTCTGGTTGAACTGACATGTACCTGGTGCTTGTTATGGCTTGTATCTAAATGTTCTCCCAAAGCCTCACTTGGTCATAGGTGGGGTTTTCTCAGAGGTGGTTGGACATACAGTGTGTGACACTGAAATTGACCCATCCTAAGTGTGGGCAGCTTAGATAACAGAAAGTGTCTTGTAGCTTGCTTACCTTCTACCTTCTGCCCATTATGACCTGTTTCTCCCACTTGCCATGTGACCCTGATTTGGAGCCAGATGATTGGAACCTCTATGAACTATGAGTGTAATAAACCTTTCCTCCCTTAAATTTGGGTGTTAGGTATTTTGTCTCAGCACAAGAAAAAGTAACTAAGACAGTGTTCTTGAAATAACCGCCACAGGATTATCATTCAGTGTTTCCTGTCCCAGTTGACTGTAAAAATCGTATTTAAAAATTTCAGCAAGTTTTTACCCCCTTTAAAGTAAATATTTTAGAATCTTTCTCTGTTGTCCTAACGAATAGAGTTCATACATATATATTTTCAGCACTATTGAATATCTAGTAGACTCAAAATCAGAAGAATGTATAGTGATTGTGCCAAAGCACAGTGATGTAAGACTACATCAATAGCTGGGAAACAGCTAATGTTTTGCTGGAATTTGAGGTTGCAATGAAAAGTGACAGCCATTGTAAGCTCACTGCATATCTATCAATAGCATACCTCATTAATACAGTCAGCAAATATTGATTTTGGAAAGAGTGATTATATGCTAAAATGACAGGTGTATGACTGATTCTGCTGGAGCAGGAAAATAAAAATGAGACAGAAAATGAGCTTCCCATCAACTGCACTTGACTTCATGAATTGTCTTTCTGATCAGTACTATATTTTTGGTTTAAAGTTCACTTTAGGCTACTTACTTCAAATTTTTAAAAATGGGGGAATAGGAAATTTAAAAAAAAATTGACTTGTGCCCAAATTACTTTCCTAATGTTTTAGATCATTTTATGTACATATATATAATCATTATATATATGTATATATCATTTTATACATAATTTTATATATATCATTTTATATATCATTTTATATATAGCATTTTATGTGTATTTTTACAATAACAAGCCAATCAAAAGAATTTTTATATTTGTAAATATCTCAGGTTCTAAAGTTTCATTTAGTGCTTATGATTTTACTAAATGACTCATCAGTGACCTATAACTATATTTGCAACAAATAATTTTTGTTCAGAATATAGTTATGAAATTCTTGATAATACAACAATTCATAGTTATTTTTTCTAGAGTGTTTACATCTGGATCCTTTTTTAATCGCTGTTGTAATGTCCTGTAGTGCCAAACCTTACTTTTAAAATAAACTCATACTAATAAACATCTAATGTGTATAAGTATGAAATGTATAGTTCTCTGTAGTAACTAGGAAAAATGTCTCCCTTCAGAAGATATAGTGCCATATGACTACACGTATATTTGTATGTGTTAATTATAGTAATCCTTACAAATATAAACATAAAATTCACACAATTCTCATATTCAAAAATTACCTAAAATTAAAATCAGAATAATTGCTTTTTTGGTTAATCTTAATGGCAATCTTTTTATTTTATCTGTAAATGTGGTTCATAGTTTCTGTGAATATCAACTATTGTTAACTATTTATTTATTCTAGTTAGTATAAAGTCTTTTCTTAAAAAACTTTCTCTACCATGATATTCCTCATATGCCAGCTTTCAGTGACCACCAACAAGGAGACTACAATTCCCTATTAGGTAAAACCTCATGGAGAAAGGGAACATTTGAGTAGTCTCACAGTATCACCTTCCAGATCTGTATCACTCACTGTGGTTGTTTCTCATGTGTGTTCACCTAGCTGTTGATAATAATCCCGTCAGAAGTTAAGTATACTCTACTCTTCAATTTTCGAAATGTGAGCTGGATATAGAAATGGCTTCTGAGTATAGAAAAGACAAATAGTAACTTTATACTATAGAAAACTGACAGTTACCAGCTTAATCTGACAATCTAGGCCACTATGTCCAGGAATTACTTATACTGATATTCACCTCTACCCGGACACCATGAAATCAAGAAACCAAACATATATGGCACGCCCCCTTCAAAATCTAGACCCTCAGTATAATCATTACAAGAATCTCACAGATCAACTACAAAATTATATGGACAGTACATTCATAACTGGGAATAATTTGCAAGGCAGGAGATATCTAGACGCAATACAGATTCTGAACTGGATTTCATCTTACAGTGAATTAAGATATTAGTGGACAAAACTGGAGAAACAGTTTAGCTAATAGTGATGTACCCATATCGATTTCTTAATTTTGTCAAGTGTATCAGGTTACAGACGATGACAACAGAGAAGCTACATGAAGGCCAGAAGAGAACATGCCTTTCTATCTCTTCAGTTTTTCAAAAACCTTAAATTATTTCAAACTAAAAAATGTAGACACATAGTGAGCACTCACTAACAAGGAACAATTTAATTCCAAGCTTCAAGTAAACAAACAGTCTCTTACTTTTAGTAAGTGCTTCATTTGTGCTATATACTAAGTATATAATATACAATAATTTAGTATAAAACAGTGTAACTACTTAAGGTAGATAGATCTACTACTCTTTATTTCATAATAAAAAAGAAAAACTTGACCAATTTGGCTAAGACTAGAGAGAATAAGAAGCAGAATCCAAGTTGACTGATGGTTTCTTGTCAGCATGATTTCTTATTTATTACCTCCTTCCAAAGTTTTACATAGAGGTATATTAAAACAAATAATCATCACAGTTGCTTAAAAGGAATATTCTGCACATCAACTGAATTTGCTTACTCTGCACACCAACTGAATTTACAATCATCATTTTAAAGATGAAGAAATTGAAGCTATGCAAGTTTAATGAAAGAGTCCAATTTTTAGTACAAAACTAATGATGAAACTAGCTTTCCAACTCAGAGGTACCCAAATCTTTTTTTTTTTTTTTTGGTACCGGTGATCAAACTCACGACCTCGCGCTTGCCAGGCAGGTGCTTAAGCCACTGAGCTAAATCCCCGGCCCAGGGGTACCCAAATCTTACATTTTGCTTTGAATTAATAAAATAAGGTTCATCATTGTGCCAAACTGATCCTCCAAACTTGCGGAGGAGAAAGTGGGAGTAAGAACAAGAGTATCTTTGTTGGTAAAAACTGAAATGTTTCTCGTTAATGGTTTTAAACCGATGATGGTATGAAGCTTTTAGAGCTTTCAATGTGTAGAAACATACCTGTGCTTCACCACAGGCCCTGATAAAGTAAAGACTCACTTTGGTGTCCCTGTAATCATGCATACGCAGCCTGGGGCTGCATGCATACCACAAGTTTGCCACCACTGTTTTATGCCATTAAAAACAGTCATTTATCTTAAACATTCAAAAGAGGGTAGAATTCCAAAAACTTTTGTGAGACCTCAATCCAGAAAAGTATTTTTGTATTGTAAAAATGGAAAAAAAAAAAAAACAGCAAATGGGAAGTTCACATAATTGATGTTAGTTCTTGTAAAGATATTAAAACAATTATTTTTACAGGGAGTATTCTGCCTTTTAGAAAATATGTACATTTATAAATATAGATATTAACTCTACTGAGTTTGAGAATTAAGTTTATATCTTAAAACAAGTGTGTATGTTTTCTCAGGGTGGACATTGTGCCAAGACTTAAACAAAGCAAACCACCCCTGAGTTATCAAGACCAAAAAGCCAAAGATTAGTCAAGAGGCTGGAACCTGTAAGTCAGTGACAAGAAAAAGAATAAGAAATGACAATAATACTCAGGGAATCCTGCAAATTGACAATCATGGAGGACTTTGCAATGACTTCCACTTAGAAGAGACTCCTGTTTGTTGGTTTAGGTGGAGCTTAGAATCACCAAGTGAATGTTTAGATCTAGAAGGTAGGTAAAGTTGCATTCAGCCTTCCGAAGGCCAAGGAAAACGTGAATCTTGCTGGAATGTGGACTCAACTACAGCCGGGCTTGGGGAATACAAGCCCTCAAGCAGCTTCTGCAGGCATGCAGTTTGCAAACAAGGCCTGAGCTGACGAAAGAGTCAAGCCAATGCCTTCTAGAACTGTTTAGCCTGTGTCAGTGGACAGATCTGAAGCAGAGAAAGAATATGCACTGAGGCCTCTAAACCACTGATTTCCATTTTTCCTTCATTCTTGATTTACCAGTAAAAATATCAGTAATATATTTCAAAATTTAAGAAACTCTATTAGAACTCTATTAAGAAACTCTATTAGAACTCTATTGAAAATACCGAAATGAAAGATATTCATGGCTTACAACGAGACTATCCAAACTTTTAAATGTCAGTCTCTGAAAAATTAACAATAAAATAATGTCATGATACTAGACATGGGAATATACATGATACTCAAGACATGCAGGGTGGGCAGGTGTGTCATCAGTGCAGTATTTATGAAAACAAGTATCAATAAAAGTGCAATTAAATTGCTTTTGTTCCATCATCTCTGTTGTAAGAGAATCTGCATCTTTGGCAGATACTCCTGTTCCTATATTACTTTCTTTTGTTGTTGCTGTTATTTACCTACTTTTAATTTTAAAAAAGAAAGTTTTTAATGCTATACAAATGAGTCACATTCATTACAAAGTTTTCAAGAAATATAAACAATAAAAAAAGAAGAAGAAAGAAAAATTATCTTAAGTCTCCTTAAAATACTTAGTGTACATCTTTCCAGGTAGGAATTGATGCTCATCTAAAGACAACGGGAGGGATGTATGGACAGATCAAAGGAAGCGCAGTTAAACACCGCGCGATGGATAAAGTCAGGACAGACAGTTCATAGTAGTGCCATAGGTAAAGGTCATAAATGTCAACTTATTTCAATATGTTTTGTTGCCAACTATTGAAAGTTTTAAAATTTCATTCATATGTTTCATTATCCTAGAAGTTATTGTCATAAGATTGCCCTAAATTTAAGAAAAATAATGAGGAAAAAACATATAAAGTATTATTTATACTGAAAGTGATCATAATGTTTTTATTTATAATGCTATATCATTCAAAATATATTTTAGCTATTTTATACAGAATACACATCTATATGTATATAGATAATGTCATGCAAGAAAACGTAAGTAGCTCTGACTTTCTTTACTATCTCTTCAATGTGGTAATTGTTTTATTTCTCCAAAGTCTTGTATTATTTTTATACTGTATTATATAGCCATGATTTCCATGATTATTTAGGGTTAATAAAACAAATTTAATTGTGTAAATTAATTAATAAACCTCACCAGTTCTTTCTTATATCCATTGCTTCAAATTCCTTGTTTTAAATTCATAGTTTTGAAAAAATATTTATGTTCCTTTTCATCTTACTTAAATCATCTAACACAATTTTTGTTTTTATTTGCCGCTCTAATGACACACTTATAATATTTATTCATTTAGTTATCAAGTAAATAGAAATAGATCCTCCAGTTTATTGTTACCCCCTCAGTCATGACTACCTAATTCTCAGAAATCTGCCTGCAGTATTACTGCTTTCTTCAAGACATGCATTTTTCTAGAGCAAATATGATGCACTCATTCATTTGACAAGTATTTTCCCGAGTGCTGGTTGTGTACTGTCTGGAAGCAAGAGTCACGCAAATAAACAAAACATGCAAAATCTCTGCTCTCACAGAGCCAAGCAAGAAAAAATAAACGGGTAAAAGTCACACCAATTTGTGTTAGGCTTGATTAGCTATTGGCTCCTGTTCTTTGGTCAGGCATATTCTCATATGGAATTTGGTTTATATTCTTTCCTTCAATTATGGTGATGAGAACAAAGAAGAGCCAGGTGGCCATAGAAATCATAAGCAACTCCTTTTCAGGAAAAGAGAAGGTAGACATTGAGTTTTCAGGTCCTCTTTATTCCCACAACCCAATTTTCCATTCAAGGAATTAGTGTCAATCTCAGCAGAATATTCTTGAGATTACTGTTACTGTCCTGAAAATTTCAGACAAAAGCTTCCATAATCTGTCCTATCCATCTTTAAACTGTAGTCTATGAGTATATCCAGGTGACAGTCTACTGCAACTAAGGATAGCACAGATGTGAAGACAATAGCAGACAGACAATGATAAATACTGGTGAAAAATTTGAGAGATTGAATTCCTCACACATTGCTGTTGGGATATAAATGCTATAGTCACTTTGTGAAACAGTTAAGAGTTGCTCAAAATGCTGTAAAAAAAGTTATCATACAAACCACAAATTCCACTTCTATATACATAACTAAGAAAAAAATGCCCATATGTTATGGTTGATACATTGTGTCAATTTGAGAAGTCTAGAAGCTTAACTAAAACTCAGCAGCTCTACGTCCTGGGGTGCAGAAGACCAGCCGAAACTACTCTAGGATGTTGTTCATTGTGTCAACTTGAGGTCAGAAATTTAAGTGATTCAGCAAGGGGCAAGAGTCCCTTCTTTGTAAACACCTTCTGCGTATGGAGATGGTGTGAGTGTTACACCCATCTGAGACACTTAGCCCACTTATAATAAGGGAGAAAAAGAGGCTTACTCTTCCCCCTTTTTCTGCTCTGGTTGCTTTGCTGTCTTCTGCATACTTGAAGTGTCGCCCCTGTACCATACCACCCTGCCTTGCAGCCAGCTGATTATGGACTGAAACCTCCACAACATGTGAGCTAAGTAAACCTTTCTGTCCTTCATTTTGGGTATCAGATATTTTGTCTCAACAATGAGAGAAAAGTAACCAAGACATCCTACAAAAACTTGTACAGAAATGTTGATGGTGCTATTATTCCTAATAGGCAAAAATTGGAAAACAACTCAAAATTTACCAAAAGTTATATATATATATATATATATATATATATATATATATATATATATATATATCACTATGCAAAGTGAAAGAAGTCAGTCACCAAAGGCCACCTATTGCACGAGTACTTACACAAACACTTCTTTTATTTTCTTTTTTTCATTTAGGCTTGTGTCTCCCTTGAGGATATAAGATTTTTATAGGATATTTTTCTATCAGTAATCTCATGTAGAAGCTGATCTTGGGTTTTTATTGTTTTTCAACGGAAATACCTTATCTATCATGGGGACTGGAGGTGTGGGAAAGATATATTTTTTTTCTTTATTGTTTTTAGATTGTTCTTTCTTCATCATTCCTAATAACACTCAATGAATCTCCTAAATTCACATTATCTACCATTCAACTTTGAATCATCTTACTATGCATTCCTTCAATTTCTATTTAAAGTTAGTTTAATTGTCTAACATATTAATTTGCATAAAATAATCATGCAAATTTTTAAGTTGATTGCTAAGCTTCTTCATATACAAAGAATCTCTGCACATGTGTATGCTTGTATGGCTTGTTTTCAGTGGGAGAGGATTGGGCAACCTAATTACTTGACTGAAATAATCAGAGAAAAAGTCTTGTCATGACCTTCATAGCAGACTACTGGTAGTAACTTCAGAATCTTATTCAACTGGTATTTGGAGAGCATTCACAAGTTTCTGTAGTAGATTTCCATGTAACATCGTGGAATTTAAAGGAGAATGTCAGTCTTTCATTTTATTCTGCATGGCGTCTTCTCTCCAGCCAGACAAGAGCTGTGCAGGCTATTGCATTCTTCCTTATCATATCGGCAGGATAATAACTCTTCACAATTTTTGTTCTTATTCAATGCCTAGTGCTTTACTGAGAATTGAAAACATTTCACGGAATTTTCCCAACTAGATAGGTAATCTGATACCCACTTTAAAGAACAGCTAATTAAAAGACTGAATAATGCAATCACTAAAGTCAAAGAAAGTAACCAGGAGACAGAAATTTTACCACTGCACGCCAATTCCAGAGAACACCTTTTGAATCTAATGCTGTTTCTGTCCACCAGACATGGTAAGGATGAGGCTACAGACATGTGGCTTTGCCAGAGAAGGAAAACCAGGAGCCATAGGTTCCTAAAATGTACTTAGTGATGGGAAAAAGTATTGCTCACAGCTCCAGGATTCTGGGAACTCTGAATTATATCTTATAAATCACTCATATTTAATGGCTGAGTTTTCCAGGACTCTCTGGTGCCTACATTTGTATTTCTGAGATCAGATAAAATGTGATAGACTTACAGAAAGCTATGTATAGATTCCAATACTTTAAAGTGCTTTTGGTGGTTTTGTAATCACTTTACTTATGGATTCATGAGGAGGAAGGTCATAGTGGGCAAACTCCCAATTCCAACAGTCTCACAGGTAGACAATATTCCACAAACTTCTTCAGTTTCTTAATCATAAATACAAGTCTGGATGTTACTGACAACAATAAACACATCCTAGAATAAGTTTCCATCTCCTAAATTGCGCTAAGGTCCATATCCTTTCTGCAAAATCATAAGCTAAGCATAAAGAGCCGGCTGCATTCAAGCCGGGGAAGAGTTTCTGAGGATGGTATGGTGGGTGGCTGCAATAACACTCATCGCAAACACTAACGGATGGTGTTAAGACCGCAGGGCAGTAACCCTTTCAGAGACTTCCACCCATGGGTTCTCATGAGCTTCTGCACCACAAGCGTGTCCATGAACACATCAGGCATTCTGCATCAACCAAAGCTTCTCCTCAAACTGGTCCATTCCATTTCATAGTTGCCCTCACCTTTCCTGCACGCGTGCAAAGAACTACTCTCTGCGTCTGTGCTTGTTCAGGTCTAACAGATCCTTCTTTATTTGGGTGTGGATTAAACTTCTCCATCTGCATTCTCAGAGGATTGGGTAAAATTTCACACCTTCCTTCTAGTTTACAGAGGTTTTGATAGAGATGAAAAGCAAGAAAGGAAAGAAAATGGATCTAATGCATGACTGAGGATGGTGGATGCCAATCATACAATATGATTTAATTGGATCAAATAAATTATTTGATTCTGATAAAATTTATTTTTCCTGTGTTAGAGAAAAACCTTACCTGTTTACTTGTTAGCATGCTTATTTAAAGAAAGCTTCTGTGTTCTTTGATGTACAGCTGTAACTGTAAAACAAGTTGAAAGGTACGAACATGAGATTTAGAATTCTCTAAATCTGATGCAGAATGGTGCAGAAACCCACAGAGATCTCTAATATTTGGATTAATATAATCATGCCTCATGAAAATACATGCAAATTTGTCCTGTATAATAAACAGAGGCTATTGAATATACTATCATGTATGTGTAAACTAACAAATCTTCTGAGCTAACAATAAAAAATCACCCTCTTTTTACAAAATTATTGACAAGAACACAAATATTATTTGTATAAAAAATAAATTCAGATGATTTTCCTTTTGAAGTAGTATGCTGAATAAATGCTTTAAAAGTAAATCAGTTGGAAATACATGTCAGGAATGGTGAATCTGTTTGAGTTAATTAGTAATTTTTATTCTACATGTCTCAGAAAATATTCAACAAGTTATACACAAAACAATACATAAGGAATGATCTCAATAGTCTATAAAGTATGTAAAAATCACATCACTCTTTTGGAGTAATGTCAAGTTTATACTGATTTATAAGTATTACACAGAAGTTTATAGATTTTATAAATGGCTCTCACAGGAGATGCACACTATTCCAAAAGAACAATACAAAGTCTCCTTTGTAATAAATGCAAAATATGCTCTTGTCTAAGAAAATAAGAGCTGGTAACAGAATTTACATTGAGACTCTGTGTATTTATACATTTTGTTTCTCAGAATTACGATTTTCAACTCAAGTCTAAACAGGAAATCATGTGGTTGATTTTTAAACATTTAATATTGTGTTGTAAGCTAATTACTTAGCAATAAAGACTGACAGTATTCCTAAGAGAAAAATCTAATTACATTGGGTTGACTGCCAAAGAAATTGCTCCACAAGTAAAATCACTTTATTGGTAATGCTATGCAAATTGCCACAAAAAAGTAGCATTTGAAAGGCTAATTTCATTGTTACATCAACATGTGTGAACAAAAGGGGGTTGCAATTATCGTGCTGAATAAACATAAGAGAAAGTTAGTGACATATATTTTATGAATTTGATATTTGACAGGACTATAAAATATGAAGTTCCGAGTTAAATTAAGAGAAATAAAGCAAAGAAAAGTCATTCTTAAAAATGAATCTAGCTCTTGTTTACTC
>PVJX010023266.1:0-29534 GCA_004027295.1 Dolichotis patagonum | reverse complement strand
GCTCTGTTTGGGTTGTAGGTGGCTGGAGTTCTGTATGCTTCATACTTCTGCATATCATTTCTTTTTTCTATGCTTGGGAAATTTTCCTTCATAATTTCTGTGAACAGCCTTTGTAATTCCTCTGATTTGATTCCTGCTTCTTCATTCACATACTTTATTCTTAAGTTATAGATCCTCTTGTCATCTTCCAGTCTTTGTATCTTTACTGCCTGCTCCCTTGTTATTTTTAAGAGATCTTCCCTTTCATGACCCCACATTGCAAGCCTGTGTTCAATTTTTGATAATCTCTCTTTGGTTTCTTTCAAGCAGTTTTGCCAGCTTTCTATGGAGTCTTTAGTTTCCTGATAATCTCTTTGAATCTGTTTCATGAATTCTAGGTTTTTCCTGAATTCTAAATTAAATTTTTCTCTCCATTTTTGTTCCTCCATTCTTCTGTCTGTGTCTTCTTGAGAGGTGCCCAGCCCTTTTATTAATCTACTTATCTCTTGTTTAATTTGAATTAATATTTCAGTTTTGGTCCTGCTTACAAGGTCCTTGAGATACCTCTTTATGTCCGCTAACGCTGTGTTTGATGTTGCATTTTTGCTGCCCTCAATCTCTTTTGTATTTACCTCTCCTGGACCAGTGTTCTCAGGGTTGGGGACTGGGAGTGTTTTCTTATTTCTCCCTTTTGTTATGTTTTTGGTTCCTTCCATACAAGTGTACAGTGTAATTCCTAGACCCTTTTCTTGTTGGTTAAGGCTCCTCTAGAGGGCGCAGGCTAGGAGCTTTAGCCCTCTTCAATAGGTTATCAGAGATTAGAGTTCACCCACGGGCAATGTGTGCTAGCTCCTCCCTTCTGGGCCAGTCAACCTTTGCAGGCCTTCACTGCATCAGTGTGTACTGATCTCAGGGGCGTGGCCTAGTCCAAGCAGATTCCACTTATCTCCTCCACGAGGCGACCAACCAGCTGAAGCCACTTCCTTATGGAGTTAGGGCTGTCCTGCCCAAATCCAACATGTCGTCCAGTCAGTTTCCCCTTTCCCGTGGGAGGGTCTTATTCCCATCACTCACCGCGTCCCCGAGAACTGCTGGGCTCCCGGACCTCCAACTTCAGCGCGGATACAGTGGGAATTCATGGTGCCTCTGGGTGGGTCGCATGCAGGGCCAGTCCGGGCAAGCTGCATGCAGGGCTGTTCAGCTCCGCACTCCAGCGGCTCAAGCCAGTCGCTTCAGTGCGGATCGCTTGTTCAGGTCAGGCAGGGATTCAGGGGGCTCGTGGAGGGTGCCGTGCTCGCTGATCTTATCTTTACTAATAGTAGCCCCAGGACCTCATATTCGAGTGGTCTTTTGCACTTTAGTTTCTTTGTGGGTTGTGAGAGTCCATCTCTGTCTGTTTGGGTCTCTCCAGGGTGTTTTATTCTGGCATTTGAGCTGTCTCTCTCAGAGAGGGTCTCTCTCCTGCTACCCAGAAGTCTGCCATCTTGTCTTCCTTCCTAATTTCTTAGTTCTAGGTGGAAGGAAACTGTTGACGAGTACATATTCTTAGTTTGACCACCACCTCAGGAGTCCGAGGAAATCTCCAAGATAAAGCCTTTCTAGTTTCCTTTCTGGCTTTGGATCTTGTCTCCTCCTTTCTTAGCTCTCCCATACCCAAGGCCACAGATAACTCTTGGTGCAGATCTGCAGTCCTGGTTTTGTTTTGTTTGGTTTTTGTTTCTGCCTGTCTGAGACAGTCTCACTGTGTGGCTCAGGGTGGCTCTGAGCTCACGGCAGCCCCCCACACCGGCCCCTCAGCCTCCCCAGCGCTGAGATCACAGGCGTGGGCCACCACTCCCAGCTCTGCACGCCGATGCTGCGTTTCTTCTCTGGGTCACTCTTCTTAGCTTTCCGTAGATTGACTCCGATATAACTGAGTCAACCTAATGTCTCTTTTTGTGTATTTTTTGTTTTTGTGTTTGTTTCTGTTTGTTTGTCCGCTTGTTTCTGCCCGGGTTTTCCTGGATCGTCCAGACTGGCCTTGCGCTCACTCTGTAGCCTAGGTTGGCCTCGAGCTTGTGATCGTTTGCTTAGGTGGGATCGTTTGACTGTGGGATTACACTTTTGTTTTTGTTTTTAAATCACAGATACTATTTGAATATCCCAATACATCTTTCTTTACATGTGTAATTAGTATTTCTTCAAGCACAATCCTCAGTAATGAAATCACTAGATTAAGACATATGTTCATTTTAAATATTAAGATCTGTTTTATAAAGGCAAAATCAAAACCTGTCAATACTCCCCAGTAAATGAGAATAGTAATTTCCCCTTTATCATTGTTTCATAATTATTTCCTTTGAGTTGTCGTTTGCCACATGATTGTAATCTTTTTTTGTTTTGTTTTGTTTTTGTATCAGGCATCAAGCTCACCACCTCACACTTACCAGGCAGGGGCTTGTGCTGCTGCGCTAAATCCTTGGCCCATTTTAATGTTTTTCTAAGAATTTATCATATGTAATCTGGTTAATCCTTCGCCTATTACACAAGCTATATTTTTAGTGTTTTTTTTTTTATTTTACTTATAGTCCTTTATGGTTTTTCTAGTTTGATAAGCAAATATTTTTTTGAGTCTAGGAATTATGTTATAAATACATCATTCAGAAAGTTAGATTTCAATGTCTTGTTTGAAAGTAGAACAGTTCATGTAATAAAACGTTTTCAGTGAATATTTGTATTATTCATGGAATAAAATTAAATGTTTTTTGAAATACTTTTCCTCAAAGGGATTTTTAGCTAATCAGATGAGAGCTGAAAATTTGAAGGATGCATCTGTATTACCTGATTTGTGCCTGAGTCATGCAAATCAGTTGATGATTATGTTGCAAAATCATAGAAAGCTACTGGATATTAAACAGAAGTGTACCACTGCCAAACAAGAATTAGCAAATAATCTGCATGTCAGATTGAAGTAAGTGGTTCTGTTATATCTAATTTTGAATCTTTATAGTTGATACTTGTTTCTCCCCAGAGATGAAGTAATTTTCTGTCACTACTTTATTTAACTACAACTTGGGGATTAAATTATTTTTACTGAACATGTACGTCTTGATTTCCTTAGCTTAATTAAAGTATTTCTAGGAAACATTTGTGACTGTTGACAATAATGAGTTTTATTCTGTAGGTGGTGTTGCTTTGTGATGCTTCACGCTGATCAAGATGGAGAAAAATTGCAAGCTTTGCTCCGCCTCGTAATAGAGCTGTTAGAAAGAGTCAAAATTGTTGAAGCTCTGAGTACTGTTCCTCAGATGTATTGCTTAGCCGTTGTTGAGGTTGTAAGGAGAAAAATGTTCATTAAACACTACAGGGAGGTACGGAGTTTCAGTTCTGTTTTAATTATACGTGAACAGTAATGAATTGGTGCCTTTATTAACATGCATTTTCATTTGCATGCATTCTTCTCTACCAGTGGGCTGGTGCTTTAGTCAAAGATGGAAAGCGACTGTATGAAGCTGAAAAGTCCAAAAGGGAATCCTTTGGGAAAGTGTTCAGTAAGTATTCTTCAGTAATAGCTTCATTTACTTTTTTTTTTTTAAGAAAAAGGAAGTTTTTGTTTTGTGAATAATTATATGTGGCATTATATTCATTTACTTGATATTAATTACATTGGAATCTAGAAAAACATTGTTTTTAATGCTTATAAAGTTCATTCTGTTGTTAAGTTTTAAATGTTAAGCCTTGTCAGACTTTTAATTTACTTTTTCAAAAACCAGAGAAGGTTTTTGGCTTCAGAAAAGATGTAAAGTAATCATATCATTAATTTCTTTATACAGGGAAGTCTTTTTTAAGAAATCGTCTGTTCAGGGGATTGGACTCCTGGCCACCTGCCTTTTGTGTATGTATTTATTTTCTAATCATGACCCCCCCGCCCCCCGGGTAGTGGGACTGTCAGGAAGAAAAAAAAATGATTTTTATTAAATCAACAACAAAATGTTTTTGGTTTTAAAAGTTAGTTGGTATAAAGCTTTTTTCTTTTTTTTTTTTGAAACAGGGTCTTGCTATGTAGTTCAGCTTAACATGCCCAGCGGCACAAAGCTTTTGGTCAGAACTCTGCACAGGAAGGTACCCCATGCTATGCTGTTAGGATTAGTAGGAAGTCATGTCTTCTCCCACCCTTTCTGTTGGTTGAGGTTTTTTGGAGACAGGGTCTCACTGTGTAGTCCAGGTTGGCCTGGAACTAATGGCAGCCCTCCTTCCCCAGCCTCCTGAGTGCTGGGATTTAGAGGTACCAAGTCAGTCAGGCACCAATCCTGACTGCCCGTCTCCTTCTTGGGTGTTTTTTTTTTTTCTTTGTCTTTCTCTTTTTCTCTCCTCTGCTGTTCCTTTTTCCCCCCCTCATCCTTCCTTCCTGTTTTCATACCACTTTCTGCTCTTGCTGTGTTGATATTCCTACCTTATAATATCATGACGAGTGTCTTCATTACTTTATGTGTAACTAGGACACAGTATCCAACACCAACAAATTAAAGAAGGAGAGATTTGTTTTAGCTCACGGTTTGTAGAGCTTTTAGTCCATAGTTGCTGGCTCCGAGCAGGGTGGGTGTGACAGAGGAGGCTCAGATGGCACATGGATAAGAGGGAGGAGGAGAAGGAAAGAGGAAGAGAGGCCTGTGTCTCCAGACACGCCCCCAGGGACCTACCTCTTCCTCCCAGTGTCACCTCCCAGGGTCACGAATTCAGCTGTAAGTCATTAGTGGACTAAATACACTGTGGGGTCACACGCCCCCATGGTCCAGTCACCGCCCAAAGCCCCACCTGAACAGGGACACCTACATATAAACCATAGCAGGATTAATTAAACCACAAAAAATTATTTTGGGGTATTTCTAACTCAGTGTTATCTGTACTTATTAATCTTGTTAAATGTGAAGAATATATGAATAATCAAAAAATTTTAGGAGGTGCTAGTATGCTCCCACTACTCCCACTTCCATGTCAGTTGCTTAACTTTAAATATATTTCTGTACTGCAGGATTTCTTAGGGTTTTAAATACATATAATTTTAATACCTACAAAATGGGTGATATATCAGGGAATTTCCACATTCTACCTTTCTTGTGAAGAATATTCTGACATTTCTGTGTCTGCTTGAGTAGTGATTAAAATAGTTACTTTAAAGTATCCTATTCTGGGTGATACTGTAAAGAAAATGCTAGTGCTTCCACTTTTTTCTTGAAATTGATCAAGAGTTTGTATTTTAGAAAATGTAGTGGAAATGTCAAAGGATGTGTAAAGCAGGAAATGTTATCTGAACAAAAAGATGTTACCTTGTTTGAGCAGTAAGACATGGTAATGAAGAGACAGATGGCTAGCGAGGTCTTTCGTGAGCATGGTGTATGTCAAGGAAACATTTGTGAATCGTATATATGGTAGTACAACAAATGTTTTTATTTAATATTGATAGGAATACTAGAATCCCATAAAGTGATGCTAAAAACGTAAAAGGGGTGACAGGTATACCACCTGTCCTGAACAACTCATCTCTCAGTCTGTGAAGGGCTAGGAAAATAATACACCACGGCTTTTTTTTCTTTCTTGTGTGGGTTAGGTAGATCATTTGATACATTTTTGCCAATTTATGTTAAATTTAATTATGGCAAGAAACCGTATATAAATTAGTCCTATAGATTTTTTGTTTAAAAAAATTTTTTTTTGTATAGACTCAGAAGCCTCGAAAGTTTGACTGTGAACTTCCAGATATTTCATTAAAAGATTTACAGTTTCTACAATCATTTTGTCCTTCTGAAGTTCAGCCATTCCTCAGGTAAATGTCAGAATTTTTTAACTTCAGTTATAACCTTAAAATATGTTTGTTTGTTTGTTTGGAGGTGTGGATAGGCACATCCGTACTCTTAGGAAATGCCAGGATAAAGAAATGTTTTATGATCGACCTTTTAGAGGCATGATCTGATTATGTAGTCCAGGCTGGCCTTAAACTTACTATGTAGCTCAAGTTGGCCTCAAACTCATGGTGATCCTGGTGCCTCCACCTCCCAAATTCTGAGATTACAGGCTTGTGCCTCCACACTTAGCCGTATGTGGGATTTTTAATATTTTTGACCTGATTGTATTATGGGGAAGTTTGTGCCTTAGAACTCGAGTTCTTTTAAAATTTCCTCACATTGATTACAAAGGAGTGGTCATGCTGTATTTATTTATAACAGTAAAATAGTTTGTTTGCAGTTATTTATCTTTTAGCTAAGAAACCAGACATCTAGTTCGCTTGCATTCTGTTTCAGGGTACCCTTACTTTGTGACTTTGAACCTCTTCACCAGCATGTACTTGCCCTACATAATTTGGTAAAAGCAGCACAAAGTTTGGATGAAATGTCACAGACCATTACAGATCTTCTCAATGAACAAAAGGCAAGTGGAGTTCTCTTTATTAGGATGGCAGCTTGTGTCGCCACAGTTCCTTTAAGCCTTTTTTCCCTCTGTCTTCCAGGCATCCGTGAGTCAAGCATCCCCTCAGTCGGCCTCTTCCCCACGGACAGAAAGTGCAGCGGGAATTACAACTACTACCTCACCAAGAACTCCTCCTCCACTCACTGTTCAGGGTACCTTATGTCCTGCAGTTTGTCCCTTAGAAGAATTATCTCCAGACAGCATTGATGCACATACATTTGATTTTGAAACTATACCCCATCCAAACATTGAACAAACTATTCACCAAGTTTCTTTAGACTTAGATTCATTAGCAGAAAGTCCAGAGTCAGATTTTATGTCTGCTGTGAATGAGTTTGTGATAGAAGAAAATTTATCATCTCCTAATCCTATAAGTGATCCCCAAAGTCCAGAAATGATGGTGGAATCACTTTATTCATCAGTTATCAATGCTATAGATAGTCGACGTTTGCAAGATACAAATACAGGTGGTAAAGAGGATTTTGGAGATCATGCTTCTCTGAATGTCCAGTTGGAAAAATGCAGAGTTGTTGCCCAAGATTCTCATTGTAGTATACAGACCATTAAGGAAGATCTTTGTCACTTCAAAACATTTGTACAAAAAGAACAGTGTGACTTCTCAAATTCTTTAAAATGTACAGCAGTAGAAATAAGAAACATTATTGAAAAAGTAAAATGTTCCCTGGAAATAACACTAAAAGAAAAGCATCAAAAAGAACTACATACTTTGAAAAGTGAATATGAAGGTAAAATCAGTGCATTAATAAAGGAGAGTGAAGAAAATGAAAACAAGATTAAGAAATTGAAAGGAGACTTGGTATATCTTGAGGAAGTTTTACAAAATAAAGATAATGAATTTGCTTTGGTTAAACATGAAAAAGAAGCTGTCCTCTGCCTGCAGAATGAAAAGGATCGGAAGTTGTTGGAGATGGAAAACATAATGCATACTCAGAATTGCGAAATTAATGAACTAAAGCAGTCACGAGAGGTTGTGTTAGAAGACTTAAAAAAGCTCCATGTTGAAAATGATGAGAAGATTGAGTTATTGAGGGCGGAACTTCAGTGCCTTGAGCAAAGCCACCTAAAGGAACTAGAGGACACATTGCATGTCAGGCACACACAAGAGTTTGAGAAAGCTATGGCAGACCACAAAATTTCTTTGGAAAAATTAAAACAGGAAAATCAACAAAGAATTGATCAGCTACAAGAATCTCACACCACTGCTATCCATGAAAAAGAACAGCAGCTGCAAGAACTAAAACTGAAGGTTTCTGATTTGTCAGACACGAGGTGTAAGTTAGAGGTTGAACTGGCATTGAAAGAAGCTGAAACAGATGAAATAAAAATGTTGCTGGAAGAAAGCAGAATGCAACAGAAAGAGACACTTAAATCTCTTCTTGAAAAAGAAACAGAAAACTTAAGAACAGAGATAAGTCAATTAAACCAAAAGATTAAAGATAATAATGAAAATTATCAGGTGGGTTTAGCAGAGCTACGAACTCTAATGACAGTTGAAAAAGATCAGTGCATTTCAGAGTTAATTAGTAGACATGAAGAAGAATCTAATATACTTAAAGCTGAACTAGACAAAGTAATATCTTTGCATCATCAAGCTTTGGAAATAGAAAAAAACCTAAAAGAACAAGTAGTTGAACTGCAGAATAAATTAGATTCAGAATTACATGCTCTTGCTAAACAAAAAGATGAAAAAATCGCTCAACAAGAAGAGAAATATGAAGTACTTATACAGAGCCTTGAGAAAGACAAAGAGAAACTGGTTATGAGCCATGAACAAGAAAGAGAACAGTTAATTCAGAAGCTCACTTGTGAAAAAGATGAAGCTGTTCAGACTGCCCTAAAAGAGTTTAAATTGGAGAGAGAAGTTGTCGAGAAAGAGTTGTTAGAAAAAATTAAACATCTTGAAAATCAAATAGCAAAAAGGTAAGAATTAACTTTAGTCTGTAATTATAAAATGAAAATACAGTGATTCAAGTATGTGCACGTAGTCATAGTACTTGATTTACTCATGTACTTTTGGTGAATGTGGCAGTCAGGATGTTTTCATAATGTAAACCCATTACTTTTTAAGTAGTGTTTTTTGTAAACATAAAACTATTAGACTATGTAAATTCATTAGTTTCTTTTAAAAATTCATGTTCTGGATTTTCAGAGGAATGCTTTTTGGAAAATTTGATATGTTTTGAGGTACAGTACCTTTTCCTTTATAAACTGCTTTGATTTGGAGTTTCTACTAAATTCATCAGTTGAAATTCTTTGCTTTTGTTTTCTTTAGTATGTATGTATGTATGATGTA
The DNA here is from genome assembly GCA_004027295.1 of Dolichotis patagonum. Taxonomy (NCBI): domain Eukaryota; kingdom Metazoa; phylum Chordata; class Mammalia; order Rodentia; family Caviidae; genus Dolichotis; species Dolichotis patagonum. Next base: position 20,797 of record PVJX010023266.1, on the reverse strand, counting down.
TTAAAACATGTAAGAGTTTTTCTGAGCATTGTTTAGCAAAGGCAAAATCACAGGCAATATGTGCGGTGTTCTTATTGTCATATTCTTTATATACAATTACAGTTACTTTCTCTGTGATTGGAAAATAATGTTCTAAATTCCAGGTTTGATACTATGGTTGTGGACTGGCTTTGTTGGTTTTTTACATTTTTATTACTGTTACTGTCTTAATGTTATGCCCTTTTGATCACAGAAGATAATTTTTTAGTATTTCTTTCTTTAAAAATTTGTGACAGGATTTTGTAGCCCAATAAACAGTTTCTAGAGCATAAGGTACCATCTATTTATTCTATCATTAATTCTCAAAGTGAATATAAGTGTGTGTATATATAACTTTTTAACCTCTTTATTGCCTTGTCATTTCTGAACAGTCTCCTGACATTGTAATACTCATATTTTGGTATACAGATAAAACTTTCCCTTCTGATTTGAAAATAGAAGTTCTCATATATTCTCAGGGAATTAGAGGATTTAACAGAAGATTTAGGATTTGCACATAGGATTTACAGAGATGGGGGAACAAAGGTCAGTGGAGGCATTGCTAAGGAAAGCTTGCCAGAGGATCAGAGTTGGACAGCAGTTAAAGTGGTAAGAATAGATTGCATTCAGAAACTATTGCGGTAGGGGGGAGAGAGCTCAGTATAGAACTGAGATCAGTTCTGAATACCTGATGAACAAACTGCAGTTGGTAGCCCAGCAGCAGGGTGGAGAACAGTAGATGGGCATTTTAACTCTCAGAAAACATCTGGAGTAAGGGGGATTCTGGCCTTAAAGGATTCTTGCTGAAGGACAGCCAGGGTGATAAGACGTCAAGAGTATAAAATAAGGAATTTGATCATACTTCGAAAATCATCAGAAGTCATTCAAAGTATCAAGGGTGGGGAGTTCTCTCTAGAATGCCTAAGCTTCTTGCTACAACTGGGTAATGCAGGCCCAACAAGAACAAATCCCAAGGTCAAAGGCCCACAGGCCCAGAAGAGGCTGATTTAAAGTTTACTTGGAGAGTCTTTGTCAAGCTCTAAGTGAAAATAGGAACTTAAGACTGAAGCACTCATCAGAGCTGACGGTTCTTCCTGTCTCACTTGGGAAGCTGCTATAGCGCTCAAGGATGTCTTCAAAGCACTAATGGTCTGGCTTAATGTGCAGCACAGAATGAATAGTTCTCAGGTCCATGTGGCAGCTACCTTGAGGCCGCACCTGACTACAGCCACCTCTGGAGAATAGGCCTGGGCTTCTCTCCTACTTTCAGAGGTCACAGCGTGTTCTTTGCATGGCAGTCTCAAAGCTATGCAGAGGTGCCTGGGAGGTGCAGACTGCGCTGCAGTGTGAGTGGGGACACAGAACAGGGCAGCACTGGTTAACCCGTGTAAAGGTCGGCAGGCAGACACTGTTCTGCCGGTTAACTTCTAAGAAGCTTCAGTGACATTTTTGTTTGACGTGACACAAGTTATGCCTCTCATATCACCTCATATCCGTAGTGCTCTTCAAAAGGTACAACTCAAACTGATATCATTTCTAGGGTAGGGCAAACACCTGATGTTCATTTTCCCTTGTCACAATCTCTCAGATGCTCTGACCTAAATTATAAACTAAAGGATTAACTACCGCTGTCATACCTTAATTTACAAAATGGGAACGGAAAACAGGAGTAAGGGTAAAAGTTGGATTATGTACTGGCTTAATTAAGACTTTATTTCTGTAACCAGTCTTGTAACTCTAGTAGATATTTGCACCTTCCTTTCATTACCCACTTTATTAGCTTAGACAGTGCCTCATTTGATGTTTATTACTTGATACACCTCTCAGATCTGTTTCTAAACAGACTACCATTAATTTAGTAGTTGTTTTTTATTGATTTTTTTTTAAATGTCATGATCAATGCCAAGGAGATCCCTTGGGATTCCATTATATTCCTTCTTGTCCTCATTATATTGAAGAAACCTTTTCTCATTGATAATGAAGTTCAGTCACCTACATGGCAGTGTTACAGTGTGGGTTCAGTATCAGAAAGAGCCCTAAGTGACCAGATGGTAGTATAAGCTTCTTCCCATCTAAGTGAGCCCCTGCTTTTGTCTACTGATTAAAGAGTTTTTTGTGAACTAAATCATCTTTGTTAGTGTGACCCAAAACTCGTATATTCTTTAATTACAGTTTATTGGGGCAATAGTGATTCCAAATTTCATTTGTTTCTCTCATCTATCTAGATTATGGGTGAATTGGTATCACATAGTGGTTTCTGCTTCAGAGACATGTATTACTTAACCTTCACTGTGTGAAATGTCACTCAGCTGGTACTGTGAGTAGATTGGTCCAGTTTCTTGGGAATTGGCATATGTGACAAGACCAGTGTCTTCTATGGGTATGAGGTCATCTCTGTATATTTTTCGATCATTCTTTTGTTAAGAAGCAATTATAGTGATTACAACATTTTTTAAATTAAAGAGTGGTGATTTTGGCAGAAATACTATGATCTAGGTGGAGAATACTTGACCTTGTGAGGACAAATAATTCTTCCTTCCAAAATGGTTGCATTCCAGGATAATTACCTCTCGCATCCAGAGGCCTGCTATTCTCCATGGGGAATACAGCAGTATGGGGGAGGAGGCTCAGTTTGTTTCTTAATGTGTAGGAACACGTGGCATTGTGCTTCCACTGGTGGTTTTTCATTAGTCTTTGAAACAGAGATGGCTATTACTAGAGAAAGGTTAATGGTGTCCACTGGAACATTCACATTGTTCTTGTGATTAGTAACAGTTCCCTTGTAGCAGGGAATAGAATATCCTCAGAGGCTTTAAACCCTCACATTTTAATTAACCTCATTGTGATTTATTCCTTTTCCACAAATTTCTTATCACTAGACTTCAGTCTAGCTCATTTCTCCACTATCCAGACAAACTTTAAAGCTAGTTTGCATGAATCATTGTAGATCTGTATCTGTGGGCATGTCTCCTTTTTGGTAATTTCCAGTGTGCTGCCTGACACATTGCCATGGTGTCTGTGGGAAGAGTCCCCTTCATTGCTGTTCTTCAGGGCCTTCCATCAGTGTGGCTCCGATGCCTCCGCACCTCTGCTTTGGAAGAATGGCAGTACCTGGTGCAGAATCATCAGGAACCAGGCCTGCCGTTTACATCTGTTAGTGAAGACCATAGTTACAGGTGCAGAAAACAGGCCATTTATCAGGAATATGAAGCTTCTGTACCTTCTTTCTGCCTTCAAGATTAGACACTGATATTGTATCTAATACCTACTTGATAAAGGAATATGTCTATGCTTATACATTTCCATGACAATGCGTTAGAAAAATGTAATTTCCACATATTGAGGCCCTGCACACTTGAATTTTCATGAGCTTCGCTGTTACTTTGGGACAGAATGTTTATTCAGGTAGTTTAGGTAGGTGCTGTTCCCTATTTATTAGGACCACACAACATATATTGAATGTATTAAAGGGTATGATGTCCTATGTAATCTTCCAACTAGATTTTCCACCCTGAATATTTTAGGAAAAAAAAAATGCTTCATACAACATTAATTTCAGTGATCTTCCAATGTAAGTATAAGCAATGAAAGTGTTCATTAGGGTCAGACATTTTCGACAATACCTGAATTGCTAAGAGAACTGTCATACAAGATCAGCCTTCCAATATTTGAGGCCAGATTTAAGAGGAAAACAGTCCTGCCAACTAGATTCTACCAGGACTGGAATATCCAACATTGGATAGTGAAAGAATATTGCTGTCTATGTAGGTAGGAGCAAAGCGGTTCTTTGTAATCTGTACTCAAGATGGGCAAACTGGATTCTGTGGGAATCCAACCACCATTTGCTTTGCAAATAGTTGCTCCCTCAGCCAGTTTCACTTGCTTGCAGTCAGCTGGCGTTATTGTGACTCAGCAATCTCTCTTCTGATGTTTCATCAAAAGGTCCATAGTAGTTTTTTGCGGCAACACCGTAGCTACCTGATTCAGCCACTGCATCTCATCACGCAGACATCACATCTCGCCATCAAGAGGATGAGTGCAGAACAGCACAGTATCCTGAGCAAGCTCATTTGAGTAATTCTGCAGTGTATTATAAACCTATTACTGTTTTTACAGATCTCGTAGCCTTTAATCAGCCCATTCTGTTAAAGCTTGAGGGATGACCATTCGGAAAGGTTTTTCTGAGACAAACATAATTGCTGCTCTGGCTCTGCTGCCTGTAATGGAGCCGTATCAGTCATGTATCTGGTGTTTGCCACTAATTGATCTCAGCCTCCAGAACCCTGTCATTACCACTGAATTTGTTGGATCTCAGGCCTTTCAGATACTTCTATTCTCTGTCCTGCAGAGTACCACCATTTCTCAAAGCTGTGGTGAAGGGTATTATAAGACTGGCATTGTATATATTTGCAAATCTCTTGACATTTGACTCATAGGTTCTGGTTGCTTCCACATTCTTTGTTGCAATCTGGTTTGATGGTAGATGAAAAATAGCAAATTTTTACAATGATACGATGTTGAGAAAATGGGCATGTTTAAATAGCCTCTACGTTTAATTCTGGATATTCTTTATTAAAAATAAGTGCTAATTTCTTGAACTTCAATTTCCTAGTGGAACCTGAAATTTTCAGTTTTTTTTTTTTCCATATTCTTTGTGTTAACATCCTGAATGAACAAAAGTAATGCTACCAGGAGAGCACACACAGTCCAGTATTTCTCCTAGCCCTTCCACTGCTTCACTGGTTGTATGTAGTATGCCAAAAGGAACTTTTGAGTGATGAACCAAGGAGAAACATTTGCAGGACAAAATGAGGGTAGTAACTTTATCTGTAATGTTACAGGCCTCCCACAAATCACAAAGAAGATATGCATTCCATCAGAAAAATGGGCAGAAGGCATAGTCAGATTAAAGAATAAATGCAAATGACCAGTTATGCAAATGAGTGTCCAGTGTACTTAGAATTAAGGAAATGTGAACTTAAGCTAGGGACTGTTACATCTATAGTTTTTGAGAAATTAGCAGAAATGGATTCCTCACATACCTATGCAGAAAGAAATGAGTATATATTGTGTCTATACTACACAGCTCATCACCTGTTTTCAGGAAGTAGTGATATGGATCCGGGTGAGTATGGGTGGGAGTATTTAATTCTGTAATTTGAAGCAGTTAACAGTTGATGAAAGTGAATGAGTGCTTGAATTTACTGCAATATAAGACACATTGCCATCAACCCTCTGCCCCAGTGTAGTCCTCTTGTTTCAAACACTTATCCTGTCATCCCTGCCACTATCCGAGGCAGTACTTTAGAGGTCCTTTTTTTCAACCTGTATAAGGGGTGATTGAAAAATAAGGTGAATCCTGTCAAGTGCCTTCTGACTGAAAGACGGGCTTCTAAAAACACAGTTATGTGCTCATCCTCTCCATCACAAATCCATGTGACCTGCAGCTCTTCTTTGAAGTCAAAGTAACTATAAAAGGGAAATGCTTTGAGTGATTCAGGGCATTGAGCAGCCCCAGCAACACAACTAGAGACACTCACAAAAAGAGGACTGCAACTACTTCACATAGTGGTAGGAATGATGAGATAAATACCGTAGAAGTGAGAGTTATGATGAGAGAGATTAATGGAAATGTCTTTTACCATCATAAAGGCTTCTTAAAAATTCTTTCATTGTATTTTTGTTATATAGCAGTATGTTAGGTGGACAGTCCAATTAATTTTGTGTTCATTTTCCACTTTATTAGAAATAGTTGCATAAAAGTTTTTGCTAGACCTAACTTACTAACAATGTCAGCTTCCTTGAATTGTGATTTCAGTGTCTCTAGGGCATTCATCTATAGGAAGACAAGATTATGTGGATTCTTGGTAGAAGAAGGCAAGTTTTGTTGATAAATTTTTTAGGTTTCTGTGGTGGTTATGTTGGATCAATGTTTTGTTTTAGCTTCATGCCTTCCTACCTCCAAAATTTAGTTCCTTGCTTCCCTAAAGAAAAACACAGTGGTGCTGGAGGAAAAAATGAAAACAAAAACCCTGTTTTAAAACTGTTCAGTTGGTTGGGTTAATTCCTTCTGATGTCAGCATGATGTGTGATCCTAGAGTAACGTAAAGTAAAACACTATGTAGCTGGCAGTCATTTGGACCTTTTGGTTTTTTTCAAGAGAGGCTTTCACTGGCCTTTAACTCACTGTGTTGCCCAGACTGGACTAACACTCACGGCAATCCTCCTGTCTCCCAAGTCCTACAGTTACAGGCCTGTGTCACCACACCCTGCTGGACCAACCTATGTAGCACAGGATATACTTGCAGCCATGTTGATACAACTTTTTTTAGTTACAAAGGTAATGGATTCACACAGAGATACCTTTCTCATTGTAGCAGTTTAAGAAGATAAATAACTTTAATAGGATATTTGATGTATTTATGATTGAATCTGTAATTTTTGAGAAAAAATTTAATACTGTATTCAATTTTTAAGTCCTGTCATTGAATCTACTAGAGAAGATTCTTCAAGCTTAGTTGCTGAACTTCAGGAAAAGCTTCAGGAAGAAAAAGCTAAATTTCTGGAACAACTTGAAGAGCAAGAGAAGAGAAAGAATGAAGAAATGCAAAATGTTCGAACATCTTTGATTGCTGAACAACAGGCATGGCCTCTCATTGCATATATTTCTGATTTTTTTTTGTGTAGCGGAGGGTTTCAAATATAAAATGACAGCTGTCTAGGTGAGGGCTTTGGGGGTTTGTTTTTTTGGTTTATTGCAGCAGAGTCTTACTATGGAGCCCACACTGGCCTGGGGCTCGGCAGCAAAATGCCTACCTCACCTTCCCCAGTGCTGGAGCTACAGGGGTGTGCCACCAAGCCAGCCCTGGGTTCTTAGTATGTAAAAAGTTTGACAAAAAATTAAAAAAAATATATATATATGCATATATATCTATATATAATGTGTGTATATATACACATATATACATATACACACATATATCATATATATATATATAAGACTTTTAAGGGATCTTCCAGGTTTCAGTAGTATATACTAAATGGTAATAAAATCTTGTTCTCTTTTGGAGGCTTGAGTTTGGCTTAGTAGTTTCTTAAGTAGCACTTTTAAAATACGTGTATTGCCGGGGATTTAGCTCAGTGGCTTAAGTGCCTGCCTTGCAAGCCCGAGGTCATGAGTTCGATCCCCGGTACCAAAAAAAAAACAAAACCATAAAATATGTGTATTATAAATTATTTGTTAAGAATTCATTTCACATCATAGAAATTACAAAGTGCATAAAAATGTGCTATTACTAATAATGTCTAATTTGCTGTATATGAATAATACAGAAATATCTTCTCACAAAGCTGTATTTTAAATGTTCCTTTTTGAGGGTTATTCTGGTATGTTTACTGCCCAGAAGTGAATCTTTATCTATTTACTTATACTGGGGATTGAACTCACAACCTTGTCCTCACCAGGCAGGCATTTACACCACAGAGCTAGATCTCCAGCTTAAGAAGTTAGTATTTAATGAATTTGATTTTTATCTAAAAATATCAAATTACTTTCCATTAAATCTCTGTATTACTGTGACAGCATTACCACCATTATTCAAGAACTAAAGAACTCTTAAAACTTGGGAGTGCAGCCAGGCATGGTGGCACAATGTCTTGATCTCAGCATTTGGGATTCTGAGGCAGAAGGGTCCCAAGTTCGAGGCTAGCATGGACAGAAAAGCGAGAAATTGTCTCACGGTTTTAAAAAATAGTGAAAAATTTTGCAACTGGAAATGCTAGGCCAATGGAAAAAATTTAAGAGTTCTGTCATCTATTTTATATCCCAGGAAGAGTCTAAATGAAGTGCTACAACCAAAATTTTTAACATACTGTTTTATAAAAACGAATTGGTAGTTAACATTACCAGTTTTCTCATGAGATTTATGCAGGCAGCTAGATGAACTTCTTGATAAGAAAGTACATAAAAAAGCTGGGGAGTTTTAGGTATAGACAGTAAAGAAGTTCAGTGGCCACTGTTAATACTCAAATCAGACAGATGGAGCTAGCTTTCAAATATTAATGTAATAATCAGGACTTAGCTAAATACAGAAAGAGTACTCAAAAAGTGCTACGCATAGCAGCAATCTTTAAATTGTCGGTCATTTTACTTCCTAAAATTTCAAAACATATTTGTGAATCACAATCTTCTCTACATACAAATGGACCAGAGAAAAGAATACTTGCAAGTCTATTTTCTTAGCCTTAGGTACTGTGTGCAGATAATTTAAATAGTTACTATTCTGTTGTTTCAGACCAATTTTAACACTGTTTTAACCAGAGAGAAAATGAGAAAAGAAAACATAATAAATGATCTTAGTGATAAGTTGAAAAGTACAATGAAACAACAAGAACGGGATAAAGGTTAGTACTGTCTTAATATGACCTTTGGATTTTTTTTAAAATTAAAAAATTCACATGAAAGTTTTAATTATTGCTTATTTCACCCCCCCCCCCAGATCTGATAGAATCACTTTCTGAAGATAGAGCTCGTTTGCTTGAGGAAAAGAAAAAGCTTGAAGAAGAAGTCACTAAGTTGCGTAGCAGCACTTTTGTCCCTTCACCTTACGTAGTTGGGGCCCCGGAACTTTATGGAGCCTGTGCACCCGAGTCCCCAGGGGACACAGAGAGAGCAGCCTTGGAGGCAGCAGATGAAGGGAGAATGGATTCAGCCATGGAGACAAGCATGATGTCTGTCCAGTAAGTATGCTATTTAAGACGTTTAAAATTAGCAGTGGCATTCTGTAAGTTACAAAACTCCGGAGAAAAATATTTGTAACATTACTGATTTTCCATAATTCATATAAAGTGTACTTCAAAAAGGCAAGGCATGAACACGTAAAGAGAATGTAGTAATTTAAAAAAAAAAAAATAACATTACAAAAATAAGCCCGGACATGTGGAAAATGTCAAAACAAAATACCAGCAAGGCACATGCCTTTAATCCCAGCATCCCAGGAGGTTTGTAGGTTCCAGGCCAGCCTAAGCAACTGAGCAACCCCGTCTCAAAATAGTGAAATAGAAAGGGCCCGGGATACAGCTCAGTGGTACAGCACCTCTGGATTCAATCCCAGTACCACAAACAAACTGTCTCAGAAACCAAGTATGTCCAGCTACATTCTGTGTATAGCAGTCAGCTAAAATAAAATGATACAAGAAGACAAATGTGCTGTGTAAAAGATAAATAATAAATACCAGCTCAAAAGTAAAGGCACAACATTTTAAAAATTAAGATAATTTCATTTTTAGAGAAGGTATGTTTCACCAAATAGTTGTTAACTCATAGATAGTATAAAATGTCATTTTGAAAAAGTAATTTTGATCTGCTCTTCTGAATCAAAAATTCATTAAATAGAACTTTCAAAACCCACTGTTAGAGTAGGTAAATACTCTTTTCTCAAAAGAAACAAGCAGCAATGAAAAAATCCATTTTGTGTACACAATTTTGAAAAATCTACATATTCCAAATCACAAGTAAGCTTTAAAGTTCCAGACATTGATATTAAAAAATAAAAAATAGTCCTTTTGTCTAGAGATTCAAATATGTGTTTATATGGATACCGATATGTAGAAATTGAGGCCTATACATAGAATTTATTGATGGATAAAAACTGATTTACACAAAACTAAGCAAAAGTATCAAAAACAGATAAAATCAAAGTGACATGGGCCAGGGATTTAGCTCAGTGGCACAAGCATGAGGTCTTGAGTTTTGATTCCTAGTACCAAAAAAAAAAAAAAAAAAAAAAAAAAAAAAAAAAAAAAAAAAAAAAAAAAAAAAAAAATTAAAAAAAAAATCAAGGTGATGTGCTGGGAGAAATACATATATATCTCCTCAAGTACTTTTTATGTTTTTTGGTACTGGGAATCAAACTCAGGGCCTCACGCTTGCCAGGCAGGCCCTGTGCTACTGAGCTATATCCCTGGCCCAAGTACATTTATTAAAACTTATTAATACCGCGGAGCTAAATCCCTGGCCCCATTTATTAAAACTTTACTCATGTAGGAAGAAGACTGGTTCCTAATATCTGGGGGAAATATGAAATGGAAAGAAATTATCCCCACATAAGCTCATGTACAATGTTTTGCTCATAATTTCAAAAAATTTGAAGATCTCAGTCTAATGCATTAGATCTCATTCTAATGACAGTATTGACAGGTGTCCCAACTTAAATAGGATGCTTTTGAAAATTTAGTGCAAGACCTTGAATTGCTAATGTGATCTGTAGTAACACAATCTTACTGAGGGAGATCTAAAGTTCATAATTTGAAAAGACTAAAATTTGACTGCTGATTATTCACTTTCAGGGAAAATGTCCACATGCTTTCTGAAGAAAAACAGAGGATAATGCTCTTAGAAAGAGTAAGTAAATTCTCCTCTTGAAATACTGTTTTTAATATGTTCACTTTGGTAATACATTTAACCCTTTTTGTGACAATACAGGACGTTTCTTTGTTTTTATAAAGTAAATCTTTTTTATTTGTTATGGCTATTTTATTTTTGTGACTAATGTTTTGAATAATGGTTCTCTCATATTTCATAAATTCCTAGTGATGTCTATATAAGAGCAAAACGTGAATAATTTTTATAAAGTAATATAAATTTGAATTTTATACATTTCAAAATATTACACATTTCTTAGAAAGGAGCAAAAATATAATGAAAGTTAATGAAGAAACAAGTTATATTTTTTAATAAAGATGAAGTGAGCAGGAAAAAACTGGCAGGATGGGGGCTTTTTTAAAAAAGTACTAGATAGGCCTTTATGATTTTCAACAGTTGCTTTTGTAACAACTTAGGGATAAAAATGCAAAGTCAAAATTGTGCAAATGTTTTCAGATAATACCATTCTTTTGTTAGTAAAGAGCTCTGTGATAACCACCTCAGATGCGTCTTGTACATCTCAGATGGGCCCTACTGGGAAAGTCATGGATGCTCTCAAATATTCACTGCATGTTTCGAATTTCACAGCTAATGGGTATTAAAACGTGACAATTGCTGGCTTAGGTAAATGTTTGAAGATTATCCTCATTAAAATAGTAAATAATTAAAACAATTGGAAAAATCCACGGAAAATAATATTACATTAACTTTTTGCACCAGAACCAAACATTAGTTTGAAAATAACTTTTTTCTAATCATTGTGTACTTAGGACAAGGAGTAACCAAAGCCTCTTTTTACCTCCTGTAGACACTGCAGTTGAAAGAGGAAGAAAATAAGCGGTTAAATCAAAGACTGGTAAGAATGTTTTCTGAAAATGCCGTATGACCACTGTAACATTATTTTATGGTGTTTCATTAAAGAGGCGCACTGTGGAGGATGTACGCTCTATTCCGTGTGGCAGTGTTTGTTATGTTGGTCACTGACTGATTCTCCGTCAGGTCAGGGTTGTCACCTGTAACCTTAGACTCCCACTTTTCTCATGACTGGAAAATGGTTTTAGTAAGAAATACGACTAGAACTGGCCAAGCGGCTACTTTACTATACTATGAGAAGGACAGAAGGGAAGAAATACAATTGTTGATTCTTAACAAAACCAATTTCTTAGAATTCCATTATTTGTTTGTAATTTTAGCAGTGAATCTTAATTCAGCAAGTTAAAACTTTGAGATGTGTTTCATAAGCATTTTGAAGATTAACATTCTTACTCTCACAGCTCTCTGTATAAGTTTCATACATTTTACCATGAATGTTACCTTTAAGTGAAGATTACCTCAAAGACAAAAGACCTCATATGCTGTTTGACTTAACCGTGCACGTACTCTTACCTTGTGTATTTAATTAGGTGCTCTGGTGTCCAGTTGTACAGTCAGTCATGTTTTAATAAAACAGTTGCTTCATTTTTTCAAGTTCTCATAATTAACATTCACATGAGGAAATAGTAATTTAAGTTAGTGTTCAATACTTCTCAAGTTTTGAGATACTTTTCAGAGTTGAATGTTTAAATGAAATACCTTCATAGTGAACTGCTTACTTTCTTATGCCTTAATTTGAACAAAAATTGTTTTTTAAGTTTTTATTTTTATAAATGCATGTTAGTATGTAATGATTATATTCATCAAAGGAGTGTTGGTACTTACCTAACCCATCTGACTCCTTTTTTCATTCCTTTTCTTCTCCTTCCTTCCATCTAGTTGGCCTTTGCTAGATACTCAACACATTTTATGCAGTATAGTTAAGAGAATATAAAGTATATTCTGCCAAGATTTTAGTCTTTTCTTTCCTCACTGCTGTGCTCTTGGCATCTCGAAGAGTAACTTGTATCCCATAGATACTTCTACATGTTTACGAATGAACTTTGCCCTTCACATCTGCAGATCCTCACACTTGCATGCAGAGGGGTGTTCAAATATAAATCTCAGCTGGATGCATATTTACAACTGTATTCACTTCACATAAATTTTCTCCAAATCTAAACTCTTATTTGCAGTAAATATATGAAAAATACTAAGTTTTTAATGATCTGAGTAAAGCTGAATGTAGTGTTAAAAATAAATTATTGTTTACTGGAGCAATGTTATTTTTGTGGTTAATTTTAATAAGTTAGTAGATCTTGCTGGTCATTATTTGTTAGTTTTGCTTCTGTCTTTGTTTTCAAATACTTAATGAGACCCTGCATTGTGTAAGGTCCTTGGTTTGACCAGGCCCACTTTCGTTGCTGGTGGAAATGTAATCTGTATATGGATTATGGAAATTCATTCATTATGGAAATCAGTATGGAGATTCCTCAAAAACAAGAAATCTCATTCAGCTTAGCTATTCTTCTCCTCAGTATCCACCCAAAAGAGTTACAGTCATCATATTGCAGTGATACATGCCTACCCATGTTGTACAGCTAAATAAAACAACAGCTGAATCTTGGAAGTGGCCTCTATATATGCTGTCCATCAGCTGATGACTGGATAAAGAAAACATCGTATTTATACACAGTGAAGTATTACTCTGCCATAAAGGACAAATGAGTCATTTGTAGGAAAATTGGTGCACCTGCAGAGAAATAAATCATCTAGATACACAGGGTTAAATTTCACATGGCTTTTCTTACAGAAATGTTATACAGATGTTCAGCTCCTCGAGATGAATGCAGTCATTATGTATTGCAAACATATACTAATAAAAAGAAAGAGCAAAGTACTCTTCCCTTCTTATCATTAGGAAATGGCTGCCACGTCTTTTATTATTTAGTGATTACTTAAATAACGACTTAGGAAATAGAGACATCTCAGGAATTGCCTGGAAGATAAGAAAGGAGGAAACTTCCCAACCCTGAGAACTTTCTACTCCCATCTAGTTTCAGTCGGAATAGTGCTGATAAGAGCATTTTAAAGGTATTTGTTGTTTTTTCACAAATACTTAAAGCCAATATGTCAGAACTTTCAAACTCTGACTCAAGAAAATTTCAGTCTTCCCCTGTAATATGAAACAATATAAAATGTTTTTAAAATCAGGTTTTACTTGACCAGATTTGATAAAATAAACATGAGTAAAAATATAGGTAAATTTATCCAGTGAAACTAACTGTAGAAATAAATGAATTACATTAATGAGCATACTACATTAGTTTCAACTCAGACGGAACACAGGCTTGAGTGTGTAACACTGTTTTGTATGTAAACTGTTCATGTTTTTTAGATGTCTCAGAGCATGTCTTCAGTATCTTCACGGCATTCTGAAAAGATAGCAATCAAAGAGTAAGTATTTTCATTTTCTTTTTTTCTGTGAAAAAATTCACAGAATGGAATTGTTAATAAAAATAATCAGGTTCATGTTCATTCAACTTAGTTTTTTCTAAATTGTTCTGAAACTATCAGGACTATACTGCAAATCATTCTTACACAGCTTTATCATTCACACAAGTATCTCTCTGAAGCCTTTTTGATTATAGTTAACCGTTCAGTTGATGCTACCTCTTAAATTCCATTTATCTCATTAGTTTTTCCTATTTTTCAGTTGAAGAGTCTTCATTTTAATTTGGTGTTTCTTATTAACGTGCTGAAGATTTATTATTAAATCAGTATCAGTTGAATAATTTGATAGTCATTTCTCCTGAACTAGATTTCTCCCAGAGTTGCAATTGTTCATTTCAGTTATTTGTAAGAAACTCTTGAGTAGAGGGAAAATTGTTAGGAATTCATGAACAGGCTATTTTATTTTATTTTAAAGAGAAAAAAAACGCAAGAAAACAAAACAGAATAAAGCCAATCAATAAAACAGTGAAAGTGGTTCAGAACTTCAAAACAGGATAAATGAAATGAACAATGGCTACTGTAATATATCTTGCTATCTTCACAGTAGTTGTCCATTCCATCAGACATAGCAAATCAAACAAAAGCAATCAAAGCATAACTCTGAATGAAACGAAACAATAAATTGGAACAAAACACAGCAGTGAGAACACTGCACACTGTTATCTTCAAATAGTTTCTCAGGTTACCAGACACGGGTATAAACAAAACAGTAAAATGTAACAGAAGATTGGATTTCAAACACAAGACATGATATTCCCCACAGCTGACATAAGGCACACGGCCACCCTCTAGGTGGTTACCCTGACCACCAGCGCCAGGCCTGCAGGGCCAGCAAAACAATACAGGCATCAGGCTGGTCCTTCCCCTCAGTTGCTGTCATCTCACCCTGAGTCTCCGAATCAGGCGTGGGGGAGGTTGGGTTGGGTTGGTTTGGGTGCGGTGCTCTTCTGGTTAAGCCTGATCACAGAAAGACATGGTTTCTCTTCTGAGGCTCTTACTGGTCAGCATAGCAGGCCTGCTTCATGGGAAGGCTGACAGACTGTATTTTAAGATAAAAGCACAAATGCAAAAATTAGTGAACTGTATTTTTAAAGATACTTTATTTTGCCAAGTGTGGTGGTGCATGCTTTTATGATCTCAGCACTAGGGCAGCTGAAACTGGAAGATCACTGTGAATTTGAGACCAGGCAGGTCTACATACTGAGGTTCAAGGACAGCATCAACTGTAGTGAACCGCTGTCTACAAAAAACGAAATGAAACAAAATACAAAATAGACCTGTTGACCAGTTTTGGTTGGTCATACTTGTGGTTTCGACCTTTCACATTGCTTTAGAATTTTAGCTTCTAGGTGATTTGAAAGAGCAGAATGTTGTATTTACCAGCTCTATGTCAAATCAGTGAGTAATCTTTGGTTATGAACTTAAACTATCTCAGACAGGCCCTGGTTACCCCTTTGAGTGCATTAACTTTTGGCGTCCAGCTGCAGTAGTACTTGCTTGGTGGTGTGGCTGTGTCTGGGGCATAGTCAGTTAATGAAGAAAAGGCTGACATCTTTCAAAGTTCGCCTCTCTAATTTTAATGATTATCTGGTAGAAGGCTTGCTAAATTAAATGATCAACAGTTAAGAAAGCTAAGACTAATTTCCAAAGTCTTTTTTAAAACAGTTCTAAAAAGGCTCTGTAGACACACCATTTGGCATGGAGCAATGGTAACTTTTTGTTTATCCCTTCCAGCTTGTACCCTGAGCTGGAAATCTGTGTCTGTCTGTCTCTCGCTGTAATATCTTTTGACTTGATGAGGCCTAATCAAGCGTATGGATCTAGATCACCTGATTCTTGTATTGTATTGAAGAGTTACACCTGTGAACAGTAGCAGCAGTGTCTAGTTCTTTGACTAGCTGTTAATTAATCTCTTTCTTTCTGAATATATGCTTATAGCTATGAAATGAAAGATTAGGAAAACTCCCTATGATTGAATGAACTGTAATGGGTACTTGTTATACCCACATGTAAGCAGGGGTTCTTTGATTTTTCACTTTCTTGTTAAACTTTGTCTTTGACAGTAGCTGGTATCATGTTTTGAATGTGTGTGTGTGTGTGTGTGTGTGTGTGTGTGTGTGAGAGAGAGAGAGAGAGAGAGAGAGAGAGAGAGAGACAGACAGACAGACAGACAGACAGACAGACCGACCAGTACTCCATTTGGAGCTTGGTAGAGTTCAAAAAGAATATCATAGAAATGTCATATTCAATATTGCATTAATTTATGCAGTTGAACATCGCAGAATACAGTTGTCCCAGCCTCAGGGTGTTGCTCCAGTACCCCCTTAAGATATCAGAATTCTTGGTTGCACACCGATAGGTTATATCTAACCTATGTATCTTCCTAGATGAATCTCTAGGTTACTTAAACCTTGTACATTGTGAATAGTGTTACACTGTATTGTGTTTGGATAATGATAAGAAACAAGCCTGTACATGTTTGGTACAGGTGCAGGGCCCCCCACCCTACATATTTTTGTCCTTGGTTGGCCGAATCTAACAGATACAGAAGGCTCACTGTATATGCTAGTGTTTTTAAAAACAGTGTGATTGGTAGTAACTCCAGGACAATAAACTTTCTTGTATTTAGTTTTCAGGTGGGAGACCTGGTACTCATCATCCTAGATGAACGGCACGACAACTACGTGCTATTCACTGTTAGTCCTACTTTATATTTTTTGCATTCAGAGTCTCTGCCTGCCCTGGATCTCAAACCAGGTGAGGGTGGTAAGTGTCACATCCATGACTAAAATACTTTCCTAGACTGAAAGGAATACATTTTGAAAGATTGTTTTTACCCCATCATGTAATTATTCCAAAACTAAACAAGGAACTCTGCTTACTTTTTTAAAATCTGTATTATCCATATTGTTTTTGTGCATTCTAGTTTATTTTTATGGTATAAAATCAGTTATGTCCTCTGTTGAGAATCCTAAAGGCTTTTGAGTAAATTGAATGATGTATTGGGTGAGTAAGTCGCTTTATTGTGACATGTTTTTAATGGAAATAAAAAGATAATGAGTATTTTGCCTCTTAGTATGTTCCAACTTTGATTGAGGACGAGCCTGCTTGTCCTCTTCTGTATTCATTCTCCTTGTATAAGAACTACCCTGCTAGAGTCAGATGTGTAACCATTATTAGCTAGGTTCTTCATTGAGCGCCCCGTGTCCACACTGCCACCCCTTCTTCTGGCTACAGGTGTGAAGAGGTGTAGCTCTTGTCCTTCCCACAAGGGCTGTTAAAAAGCCCAGCTCTTCAAACAGCAGTCCTTTTCTTTTGCTTTTACAAAAGTATGTTTTATTTGCTTGTAGATATGGAAAAGGTCATCTTTGTCAGTTCTTTCAGTAGATGGCAGTGTTGAGTTAGTCTTGAAATGCTTGTTTGTTCATGATTCATACTTCATACATACTAAAATTTCCTAAACTGCTACTGCTCTGTTTTGATGTACCATGTATATATAGTAAATGTGTTAAAACTATATATTACTAGTTAAAAAGTAACATAATTCAGTTTTGTTTCATGAATTGAACATTTCAGAGATTCTGGCAGTTTTAAGAACTTTACACATTTTTTTCAGCCATGAGAATGTCATTAGTGTTTTGATTTTGGCAGTTGTTTTCATAAATAATTGCAACTATATTTTGAAAAAGAAATTAACAGTTTGATTTGTTAGCTTCAGGTACATCTAGAAGACCCTGGGTACTTGGAAAAGTAATGGAAAAGGAGTACTGTCAAGCCAAAAAGGTACAAACTATATCCTGTAATATAAACTACAAATCATATTTATATAGAACTTGTTGCTACTTGAATGCTTCTGGCCTATTAGGTCACGAGTTAGAGGTTGAATTTAATAAATAGATTAGCCAATAGATTGAATTTAAAAATAAGAATTTTATAACGTTTGTATTATTTGTCTTTAGATAGAAGTAGATTACCAACAGTCCATCAACCTATGAAGGAAAACTATAAGGCTTTTTTATTACTATTGCAGTAAATTAATGTAATTTAATGTGCAAAAATGCCCCTGCATAATTGATTACAACAGTGAGCTCTGTTTTTATCTAGAGTTGACGTTTACTTATTTTCATAAAATAAATAGTGTAGAATATTTGGTGTCTTAAACATTGACCTGATTGAAATACCAGCTTTCTCAGTGCTACAGCCAGTCTTCTTCCTGACCCGCTCGCTGTGTTTTGTACCTCAGCCGGAAAACCTTCAGCTCTATATTAAGGATTTTTTTTTTAATTTAAATGACATGGCTTACTTTGTAACATTCTTTAACAATGGATGCAGGCTTTATCTTCCACCAGTATTAGCAGCTCAATATATTTCATTCCCACTTGGTCAAGAGTGGATTGTATGTGGTTTGACACTGCCCCTCTACCCCACATACTTCAGCTGTGTAATTTGGTTTGATCATTCAAGTAATTATCTCTTTTTTTTCTTTCTTCTTTAGGCACAAAACAGATTTAAAGTTCCTTTGGGGACAAAGTTTTACAGAGTGAAAGCTGTGTCATGGAATAAGAAAGTATAGCCTATGGAAGTAATTACTACATTCTGTGTCATTTTCTAACTTGTTCTACATTACTCATTAATCACCCCCAAAACAGCAGGCCATCTTTTGATACAAAAGTCATCACGACAATAGACTTCACGGGTGTACTTTTTAACTGGCTACATTTTAGGAACGATAAATTCATCGAAACCGTTGGCTGAATTAAAATCGTTTGGGGTTTTTTTTCCTTTTGTACCCAGATAACTCTAGAAATGCGGACCAAACTAATTGACCTTCTCAAAGGGCATCCCTGTGCATTGTGGCTTAAGGTCAGCCATGGTAATTGCTGCCTGTTCAATATACATTAGCTTGAACTTAGATGTTAAATGTTAGTTACTATTACCAGCATTTGTCCTTTTGTGAAATCCGTATCAGAATACTTGCACTCTTTAACACATCCTTTATAAAAATGTATAGATTCTTCAAAACTATTTAAAGAGTGTTACTGCATGCAGATAATCATAACTTTGAGTTTGCCTCAGTAGATTACTAAAGCAAATTCTTTCATTTTTTTAAATGCCCTTTGATATTTCAGAAAAGGAACTCTGTTATTTGACTGACTGACTAAGATCAGCCATAAGTAATCAGCAATCGTGAAAAGCACTTTCATAGATGGTCACCTGGGTTCTACAGGGAAGAGTCTGCTATGGGTGTTTCCACTGCGGGGCTCAAACCTTCCCAACATCTTTACGACTCTATTTAGAATAATCATATTGATGAGATCATAATTCATGGTTGAGTTTCAGAAAAAAAAATGCATTGTATATTAACCATTTAGAGGTCATTTAAATAACAAAATATGTATTGTAAAAGACCTGTACAATTTTAAACAATAAAGATTTGAACCTGTAAATGTGTGTGCCTTTTAAAGAAGGATACATTTTTAATATATTTGAGTGATTGCAGGGGAGTATGAGAAAACTGTTATTTATTATATCAAAGAGAAAATGTTTATTACAAAAATGTTCTTTAATTATATACCATGTAACAGTGTAAACCAGTGTTATGTAGGGTAGAACTGTGTAAACTAGGCCATTAGAGATGTTGCCATTGAGCAGAGATATTTAAGTGAGTTAGTTGATTTGGATGGAAGTTGTTTCAAGTTTGTTGCTAGAGAACAGTAATAGTGATTTTTTTTTCAGAAAATATTTAATTTCCTCATAAAAATGAGTTAAATATTTTTTTAAATATGTATCTAATAGTACAAAATGGAATAAGCATCATAGTGTATAGAAAATGAATTTGACAACATATTAATGAATAAATGAATGATGATTTCATATGTTTCTACTCAGTCCTTCCATGATATCTTTGTGCGAAGAACATCAACACAATAAATTGCTTTATATATAGTGTTTCTGTTAAGCAGACTTAGTTGGTTTATAAATGAATCTGCTAGTAGTGGTGCCCTTCAAATTTAATTTGTGGTCATTGCTGTGATTCGTAGTGTCAAATTACCATGTCAATACTGATTTTTATTGTTTATTGCTGTTGCTTGATAGTTTTTATTATATCCTGTTTTATATTCATCCACATCAGTGTCCACATACACTTTAAACAGAAAAGAGGCCAGGTGTTGTAGCACAGGGCTGTAATTCCAGCTACATGAGAGGCTGAGGCAGGAAGATCACAAGCTGGTTTTTTTGGCACCGGGGATCGAACTCATCACGTAACGCTTGCCAGGCAGGTGTTTACACCACTGAGCTAAACCCCCGGCCCTAGGAAGACCACAAGTTTGAGGCCAACCCTAGCCAAATAGGAAGACCTTGTCTCAAAAACAAAAAACAAAACAAAACAAAAGAAACCACCACCATGGAAATGTAAGCTTATTGAGTGCTTAGGTTTAGGTAATTGAAAAGCAATACACTATGATCCTTGGCACCTGAATACATGATTTCCAGTTTAGATCTAACTGCAGATGAGTTGCATGAATTCTTGGAATTCATTTATCTCATGTTTAAGAAGAGGTATAAAAGTCCTGTCTTGTAGAGTTATTTTGCTTGTCCAATTAGATGTAAAAATGGTTAACTACTTTGAACAAATTCAGGTATATATTAAGCACTGAACACCTGTTTGCTATTAAAATTTCTTTATATAATATAGACACTAGTGATCAACACATATAGCTTTCTTTTATCCCATGAGTGCTACTTAAGTTACATTTTATTGGAAGTAAACTTTAAGTGCACATGAATTATGTGCATTTTGATAAAAGTAACTGGTTATACTAAAAGTAGGCTTACAAGAATACAAATGTTCATTTTTATTGATTTAAAAAAATTACCAAGTTATAAAGCATACATATTCTTTAAAACACACACACACACACACA
Source organism: Dolichotis patagonum (assembly GCA_004027295.1). NCBI lineage: Eukaryota > Metazoa > Chordata > Mammalia > Rodentia > Caviidae > Dolichotis > Dolichotis patagonum. The sequence goes on along the minus strand of PVJX010023266.1, from coordinate 64 downwards.
CACACACACACAAACTTAGTACAGGATTCTTGTTGTAGTTCTGTTTTGCCACCTCAACCCAATC
>PVJX010023265.1:0-29550 GCA_004027295.1 Dolichotis patagonum | reverse complement strand
TCGCACCTCCCTGTGCAATAGCAGTGTCACCACCACCACCACTGTATGAAGGAAGGCACAGAGGTCAGCAGTTGTGGGACACAGGGCTTCCAGAGGCGCCGGCAGTAAGGTCAGGAGGAACTGTGTGCTGGGAGCCACCATCAGGCCAGGGGTGGGAAGTGGGTATTTTCAAAGGCTTCCCCAAGGGAGTCTCGGTTCTCAGAGCATCTGCTTCTCCTGCTGATTCCGTCCTGGGTCATGCAGAGCCTATCTGTGGAATGGACTCATGGATTCCTGTGCGTCACTACCCAGGGTCCGCTGTCTCTCGGGCCTTATATGGCTGCATGGGGATGGAACCATCTGGACAGGCTGCTCAGATCCTGCCCTGCCCTTCCTGCCTGATGGAGGGTGTCAAACAACTATCCACGGTTCCTGCACTCAACACACCCTGGTTGATATCTCCAGATTTGTCTTTAGGTTTTGAATTTGCAAAGATCTACCTGCCTCAACCTCCCAGAGTGCTGGTATTATAGGCGTACACCACCACGCCCAGCTACTTCGCACATTTTTTGTGTGTAGATGATTTGTGAAATATTTCAAGTATCCACCAGTAGTTCATCCCCTACCCCCAGTTTTCTTGGTCTTCAATTATTTTTTATAAACAGTGTCAGCAAGATGTGGCAGGAGGCTGAGGCAGGAGCATCTGTGAGTTGGAAGACCAGCCTGGGCTACAAAGTGAGTTCAAGGCCAGCCTGAACTGCATAGTGAAACCTTGTCTCAGAAACAACAAAACAAACCCCCCCCCAAATACCCCAGTATTCTTTGGTGCTGGGTACTGAACTTAAGGTGCTGAGCAAACTAAACACGTGATTTACCACTGAACTAAACTCCTAACCCCACCACTTTTGGTTTTTGAATTACTGTATTGACAAAAATTTTGCAACCAGACATGGTGGTGAATACCTGTCATCCCAGCACTTGGGAGGCTGAGGCAGGAGGATCAGCCCGTTAGAGGTAGCCTGGGATACATTACAGAGTGAATTCAAGGCCAGCCTGTACTATGTAGTGGTCCCTTGTCTCAGAAAAAAATCATAATAAGAGAGATACTGGATTTGCTTGGTTATGAAACTTCTTTCTGGTGGGCAGCATTATCTCAGTCATGGGGTCCCAGCTCTGGAGCCCTCATTGGCTGAACTGTGATTTCTGCAGGAAAGGTTTATCTTTGTGGTCTCAGGCAGATGCTGGCAGGCTCACAGCAGAATTCTTGGCAATGGCGAGTGTCCCTGGAAATCCCCCGGGGACAGGCAGCCCCTACTCTGCATGGTTGGGAGGAGTGAGATTATGTAAATTCTGGGCCAACAGACCTTATTTTGCCAACTTTGAGCAGACCCTTCACAAACAGTTAACATGTCTATCTGCAGAGCTGAGAAGGGACTTGGTCTAAAGTTTCAAGGTAACAAAGGCTACAAAATGGTGACACTTCAGCCTGCCTTTAGTTATCTAGTGGGCATCTGCAGGCCCAAGTGAAGAGTCTTGGCTCACAGCAAAGATGGCTTTTGAGTTCTGCCTGTCCCAGGAGAAAACACAAATCGTGCTCTTATGAGTAGCAGGATAGGGCCCAGGATTTTGCCCGTTCCCCATCCCCACTGTGGTTCGTATGTTATGACAATGTCACAAACAGATTTTGTTCGGTAACTACCGACAGTGGGGGAGAGCTCAGTTTTACAGAACACTGGATTTTTTTTTTTTTTTTTTTTTTTTTTGCACAGTACAGGGGACTGAATCCAGGGCTTTGCACTAAGGTTCAGACGGAGGTGTCAGTGCTCCGTAGCCACCCATGGCAACAGACCATGGGCAACCAAGCCGTACAACACGTGTTTCCTATGCCTTGTGACGGGACAGGTGACAGTGATCAGGCAGGGACAGGCTGTCCAAGCAGAGTGAGTGGGCGCTGGTCCTGCTGCACAGCTGTCGTTAGTGCTGCAATTCTGGACGAGGGCTCGCAGCCGAGCCTGGGCTCGCCCTGTCCACTCACAGTAATGTGTCATGGTCACCTGGAATCAGAGCGCTGTGCTGGTCTGGAATTCCGGTCACAGCCGTGCAGAGCAGGGGCTGCCTGACATTTTCTGGGGATTTAAATTGTGTGGCTTAAAAATAGTGTAATCCCGGCAGTCGGGAGTGTGAGGCCAGCCAGGGGCTCCACAGTGAGTGCATAGCCGGCCTGAATTGCACAGCGAGAAACTGCCTCAAAAAGAAACAAAAGTGAGCATTTGAAAGTCGGATCGTATACACAGAGCTTGGGATATAAAGTGTTTTAATCTTTTTTTTTTAAAAAGCTGTGGGAATCGCATAATTCCAAAGTCTGCTGTAAATCACACACAGAGCCCCTTTATCAGCACACACCCAATACCGTCCGCATCCCCGAATTTTCGAGAATGACCCGCTAACTCATGCTATCCTAATCCATGTATCTTTAACATCTTCATTTCCAACAATAAACCTTTTCTTTCCCGGCAGCTGGGGGCGGACGCAGGCCTGGGCGTGGCTGGGCTCAGCGCCCGCTCCCCCATCCGGCAGTGCCCCGCCCGGAAGTGGATCGACCCGGAAGTACTCACGCACTTCCCGGAAGCGTGCGACAGAGGTGACGCCCGTTAAACCAAAGCTTTGTGAAAGCCTCCCGCGGCCGATGAGGCTGCACGCAGCCATTTTTACTTTGTGGCACGGGGTGCGCAGGGCCAGTCCTGCCTGTCGCACGCTTTTTCGCGAAACCAGCTTAGCCACATTGTTTAGTCCGGGCTGCTCTTTGGCTGGCGCGCGTCTCACAAATGTGCTCGCCAGCGCGCAGCGCTGCGACTGCCTGGTGCGCCATCTGCCGGCCCGCAGACCACCTCGCCGCAACAGTCCACGCGGAGCCCGACCGGAAACCGACGCGGGCCGCCGAGTTTGCGCATGCGCAAACGGGCAGGAGTCGGCTGGGCCCGCGGGCGCGCTCCAGTGGCCACGCGGGGCAGGAGACTCGGGATCTGATCGCCGCGAGCTCCTGCAAGACAGGGACGCCGCGGGGACTGTGGGCTAGGCCGGCCCCGGGAGCACCACTGGCCTTAACAGAGGCTTTTGTTTTTTGAGCCGGTAGGCCATGTAGTCAGTTGGGCGTGAGCTTGCCCTGTAGCCCAGACTGGCGGCAAACTCGTGATCCTCCTGCTTCGGCTTCCCGAGTGCTGAAATGGAGGTGGGATATAAGAAACAAAGATAGGAGACAAATCGTAATTTAAAAATTGAACTAAAAAGTGCAGCTTCGCGACACAAAGCCCATAAAAAATTCCTAAGGTCCTGGAAGACTCAGTAAACCCGGGCCTGCCTTTGCCTGTGAATGGGCCCTTTTCCCAGGGAATAGGCAGCCCTGACTCGCCTGGAGAGGGCGGCTTCCCCTTAGCAGGACTCCAGAGGAGAACGGGCCTTCGCCCTTCCCCTGCCTTCACCCCCTAACCAGAGCCCCCGTAGAGGGATGGGGTGTGCAAGTCTCCACTCTGAGTCCGCTACGAACACCTGCGGAGGCCTCACGCGGCCTTACTGTCCCTGTCTGCGGCCGGACTCTGCAGACTGAGGAATTGTCCCCAGTAATCCTCTGTATGCCCAGAAATTCCTTTGCTGTGATGAAGTGACTCAGGCTTCCCTTTTCCACTTTGGGGACCTGCTGGGACCCCTCGGGTGACGCGATTACAGGCCCGCCGTGACCCAGCCCCTGACTCCCCTGCGTCTGCCTCCGCCTTTCAGGTTTTGGGGGGAGGGGGCCATATCTCTGGCCCTGAGAGATGTGAGTGCCTCCCCCAACCCCGAAGTCCAGAAAGGAGGAACTTCCTGGACTGCCTTTTTCTCTGTGTCCAGCACGGAGAACGAAAACTCCGGTGGCACAGGGTGAGTTCCCACACCTAGAGTCAAATATTTTTTTTCTTTTCTTTTTCTTCCCTGGAATGGCATCTGGCTTCAACAAACTCAGAAGAATGAAAGTCAGAAGCTGTTCATCAATGAGACGGAGTTTTTATTTTTTCCAAATCTATTTTTATTTCGACGAGAGGAAAAAAAAAAGAAAAAACAAAATCCAAAATTTGAAAACACGTCAATCAGGAGGCAACAATGGTACATAATTGCGCGTTGCCTTCCCCAAATCATTTACCCAGAGCACAAGACAGCTGCATTCAATTGTCCGAACAGGACCAGAACAAATTTTCTCTTTAGTGAACTCGGAGAAATTAGTAGTATAACTACCTTAATTATCTTTATATATATATATTATATATATTATATATTATATATTATATATTATATATTATATATATTATATATTATATATTATATATTATATATTATATATTATATATTATATATTATATATATTATATATTATATATTATATATTATATATTATATATTATATATTATATATTATATATTATATATTATATATTATATATTATATATTATATATTATATATTATATATTATATATTATTTCTTTTACCTCACACTAATGAGACAATACAATATTTACTCATGTCTGATTTCACTTATGAGTATGGTCTCAAGTTGCATCCATTTACCTATGAAAGTTTATCTTTCCAATTTATCTTTCTTTATGACAGAGTAGTACTCCATTGTATAAAAATACCGCATCTTTTTTTATCTATTCCTCTATTGATGGGCATTTAGGTTGTTCCCAAAATCTGGCTATTAAAAATTGTGCTGCTATAAACATGGGTGCACATATATTGCTGTGGGATGATGTTTTTAATTCTTTTGAGAATATACCCAGAAGGGGAATAACTGGGTCGAATGAGACCTCTAGTCCTAGTATTTTGTGGAATCTCCACACTGATTTTCACAGTGGTTGCACCAATCTACCCTCCTGCCAAGAGGGGAGAAGAGTTCCTTTTTCTCAACAGCCCTGCCATCATTGTTATTGGTTGATTTCTTGATAATAGCCATTCTTTCTGGGGTGAGGAATCTCAGTGTTGTTTTAATTTGCGTCTCTTGAGTGAGGAGTTGAAATTTTTGACACAGTTATACCAAAAGCAGTTTCTAAGGAAAACACTGCCCAAGTAGCTCAGGGCTAGGTGACTTTCTCCTACCAACATCTGTCCAGCAGGGATGTAGCGCTTTCTATACAGAGACTGCAGGAGGACAAAGTAGGCCACATTTCTTGTGACCCATTCTTTTTTTGTTTTTGTTTTGATGGCATCTCTCTGTGTATCCCACAGTGGCCTGGAACTTGCAGCAATCCTCCTGCTTCAGCCTCTTGAGTCCTGGTATTACGAGTGTGTACTACCATGCCTGGCTCATGATCCATTCTTCCTTTGTCTTCAGGTACACTTTCCTAGTTCTCTGCTTCCTAAAGCAGTAGAAAGGGAACAGATCTCTGCTGAGTTGTTTGTTTTTCCTACTTGTTTATAGTGTCTCCGTTTAGAATGCAAATGTGTAAGTGAGAGTCAACATGAGGGGAAACACAAGAGCACACCTGTGTGAGCATGTCTAGAACACGGTGTGCAGCAGTGGGGAGGCCTGGTGATCTTCCAGCACATCGGTCTGGTCTTTCTACTGGCTGTGCAAACACAGATGTTCTATTACATGATGTACATGATGTACAATGTACGTTAAAAGAAGTCATCAGAAAAAAAATAAAAGAAATCATCAGGCCATGGTGGTGGCACATGCCTGTGATCCCAGCTGATAGGGAGGCTAAGGCAGGAAGATCATAAGTTCCAGGTCAGCATGGGTAATTTAGTAGGACCCCTGTCTCCAGAATAAAGGGTTGAGGAAGTAGCTGAGTGGCAGAGCACCTGCCTAGAAAGTTTGAGATCCTGAGGTCAGTCCTGAGTACTTAAAAGAAAAAAGAAGAATTCATAAATTCCTCCTGAGACATTTGGTACTTTTGGCACTGAAGTCCAAGTGTTTACTGGTCTTCCCATGGTACTAGAGTAGTGATTTCTCCATGAGAGCTGGAAATCAGTGCAGCCCACTGCCCAGAATCACTTCCTGGGGAAGCAGAGGCTTTGTGGAGACAGGAGAACCAGTCAGTCTGGATTACTTGGGATAAAGTGCCTGGGTCCTGCAGAGGTTGGGCTCTATCCTAGTGTGGACACCAGGACATTTGCAAGAAAGAATGAATACATCAGTTTAAAAACAACAACAACAACAACAACACCAACAAGAAACTCCTTAAACTGGGCATAGTGGCGCAAGCCTGTAATCCCAGCATTTGGGGGGCTGAGGCAGGAGGATCCTCACAAATTCAAGACCAGCCTTGGCTACAAAGTGAGCTCAAGGCCAGTCTGAACTGCATAGTGAGACTGTGTCTCAAAAAGACAAAACAACAGAAAAAGCAAGCAAACACAAAAACCCTCCTTAAATGTTATACATAGATTGGTTAAAGTTGCATTTTTCTCACAGATGTCTGCTTAGTTCCTGTTCACAGTTTGAACCCAGGGGCACTAGTGGTCTTACCGTGGCACAAATTGATGCCTGCCTTCCCTGAGGATTCTGTCCAGTTGACATTCATGTTCTGTCTGTCCTGGAGTCTTGCTGTGTAGCCCAGGGGCATGAGCTTTCTTCTTTTTATTTTTTATTTTTCATTTTTGTAGTTCAACTAGGCCTTAAACTTTGTAGCCTAGGTTGGCCTTGAGCTCATGACAGTCCTCCTGCCTCAGCCTCCTGAGTGCTGGGATCAGTGAGCATGTGTCAACTATGCTCAGTGGCCCTGAACTTTCAATCCTCCTGCCTCAGCTTCCTGAGAGCTGAGATTGCAGAGGTGTGTCACCATCTTGGCTGGAGAGTCATCATGATTGGTTTCTGTCTTTCTTTCTCTCTGGTGGTTTTTTCCTCTCTGAAGAGCGTCCTTCTCTTCCACGCTCCAGGCATCCCTTTGTGATGTCTGGTTGTTTGTACTCTCCTGTCCTGCCCCTGCTGTCATCTCTCTGGGGTTGTACCGTTTGCAGTCAGCCTGTTGCCTGACCAGCCCAGCTTTTTCCTCACCCTGTCCTGGCCTGCTTAGCTTTCACCGGCTACTGCATGTCTGGCCAGTGAGCAAGGGTCATGACTACCACATTTTAGTGTTTTCCTCTTTTTCAAGTTCAGGGTGGCTTGCTTTGCCTCAGGCTTGCTTTGCCTCAGGCAGTGGGCAGCCTGACTCTGTGGGTGCCTTTCCTCTCCAAGAACCCTGCTTACCTGCTCTCATCTCAGGATGGCTTCTGTCTTTTTAGCTTCATTTATTTGTTTAATTTAGTTATTTATATTCTTGTGTACTGGGGATTGAACCCAAGGCCTTCACATTGAGTGACACTCCCTGCCCTTTATTTTTCACTTGTAGACAGGGTCAATAAGTCACTAAGTTGCCCTGGGCTTGAATTTGGGGTCCTCCTACCTCAGCTTTCCAGAGTGCTAAGATTGCAGGCACTTACCACCATGTACTGCCTCTCCACTGGGGTATCGCTAAAACTGGCCTCCCTGTTGCCCTCACTACACCTCCTCCCTTCCTTTCTTGATTGGCAGCAGCAGATCCTGTGGGGTCTTATTTGACCTGTTCTTCTTCCGTGTGTGACATCTTTCACAGCTTATCTTGGTGGACGCCCAGAATGCACCTGCAGCCTGGGCCTCTTCTGTCCTTCTGTGATGTCTCTGGCTCGGACTAGAGGAGGCCCTGCGTTGCTCAGCCCTGGCCCCTGGAGAACATCCAGAGTGTCCTGTAGATGTCATGCAGGTCACTCTATCACACGTCAGAGTCTGCAAGGTTCTGTCCTGGGTTCTGTGGCAGTGATTTCTTCAGCTTCTCCTCAGCCTTCTTTTCAGGGTAGGGATGGAACCCAGGGCCTTGCTTGACCTGGCAAGCGCTGTGCTACTAAGTTATACTCGCAAAGTGATACATGTGTTTGTAGTGTGGGAGATCTATGGAAATGTGTCCTTTAATGTGATAAAGTTGTGGTTGTTTATTTTTTTGTCTTTGTTTGAGACAAGATTTTGCTCTGTAGTTCAGGTTGGCCTTGAACTTGAAGGGCTCCTTTTGCCTCAGCCTCATACTGGGAAGAATCACTGTGAGTTTAATGACTCTGGGAGGTCTGTTGGGGAGAAGCTGACTCTAAATAAACACTATGGAGTTATCATTGAGAAGAAATAACTGTGAATGTAGTGAGAGTGAGAAAGGTTTCAGCAGGAAGACAGTCTCCACTTGGAATGAAAAAACTCCCAAAGGAAAAATGGCCTTTGAATGGCATGGAGATGAGGAAGTATTCTTCGGGAAGCTATTTACACTGTGGGTCAAGAAACACATGTAGGAAAGAGAGACCATAAAGCAAGCAAGCACATCAGTGGATTTTGCAATGAGGTTACTGTATTGCAGAAAACAGACATGGCGGCGGTGGGGGGAAGACCTAATGGATTAGTGAATGTGGGAAAACCTTCAGCCACAAGTCCTCTCTCATCCTACTTCAGAGGATACACAGAGGGGAAAAGATCTATGAATGCAGTGAGTGTGGGGAAACCTTTGATTATTCGTCAGGCCATAAAGTACACCTGTAGACTGGGGAGAAGCCCTGTGAGTGATGCATGTGGGAAGATGTTCTGTGAGAGATCAAATCTCCACATGGAGGATTCAAATGCAGGAAGCCCTGTGAGCACACAGAGTATCAGAAGGCCTTCAGTGACAGGCTGGCTCTCGCAGTGCACCAGAGAGTGCACACTGGGGAGAAACCTTATGTGTGTAAGGAGTATGGGGAAGACCTTCTCCCAGAGCTGAACTTTGTTAATCATCAGATAACTCACACAGGAGAGAAGCCCTTCTAATGTCTTGAATGTGAGAGAACTTTACCACAAGTACATCAAAGAACCCAAACCAGCAAGAGCCCTATGAGAATAAGGAATGTGGGAAATCCTTCTCCCACAGGTTTAGTCCTTAGAAATCACAAGAGAACCCACATTCTGGGGTTACCCTCTACCTCTACCAAGAAACCTTCAGCAGACATCAACAAGGACTCAGAAGAATCCCTGCTGGTTTCTTGGAGGGCTCAGAAATCTTTCTCTTCAAATTAGATGACCCAGGGTGGGCATAGGACACCCAATAAATATGGGTGTGACATTTGCCTGGATGTGACATTTCATTGAACAGCAAATAACTGGTATCTTTTTTTTTTTTTAGAAAATAAGTATTGAAAACTTTTATTAATATTTTATGATGGCAACAAAAACAAGTTATCTTTTGTATCAAAGGATATACTAAACGGTACTGTGTCAGTTTGGGATTGTGAATTTAAAATTTTATCTTAAAATAGCATTCCTGTTTCAGAAATAAAATTTTTACAAAGGTATTGTTAAAGGTATACTATGAAATAAATACTTTAAACAGTAAGAATTTAATAATAACTAATATTGATAAAAATGAAGGCATTTTTGTGTATCATAAAATATATTTGTACTTAAAAACCATCCTTAGTATACTGATTAGTATGCTGTGTAAGATGAGTTTGTGTTATATTTGCCAATTGTAGTGCACCATTGTACCATTGTAGGAAACTTTTTTTTTTTTGGTACCAGGCATTGAATTCATGACCTCACTTTTTTTTTTTAATTTTATTTAAAGAGAAAAAACAAAGAAAACAACCAAACAAAACAGAAAAAGGGTAGCAACAATACAGAATTCCAAAGGCAAAAAATAAAAGATCAACAACAAAACAAAAACAAAAACACTAAGAAATCCACCACTTGATAAGTTACATACTGTCATCCTTGGAAATAGTTGTTCAAGTTACAAAATTAAAGTATACAAAGTAGCCATACAAACAGTGAGATTGTTAACAGTTCTGCTCAACAATCTAACAAAAACAGTAATATGATGACCTCACTCTTGCCAGGCAGGCACTATGCTGCTGAGCTATATCACTGGCTCGTGGGAAATATATTTATAAGGATATTTTATAATTTTTGTGATCTTTAATATGTTTATAAAATGTGTCTCATACTTAATATCCATGTAATTTTTTGGTATTAGTTGAAGGATTGTTATGATTTAGATCTAGAATGTCCTCCAAAGGCTTCGTGCATTAAGAGGAGGGGCTTTTAAAAGGTGACTCTTGGGGATACTGTACCAGGAGAGGGGGTCACTGGGGGAGTGACCCGGAAGGGTTTGTCTTCCTCTCTGGTTCCTCCCTTCTCTCTATCATGTTCAAATTTTCCTAGTTTTTCTTGCATGCATTAATGCAGTTGTGTTAGGGTTCTTTAGAGGAACAGATTGAACATAGAATGGATTTACTGGATGGGCTTACAGTGGCCATTTGCTGAGTTAGGGATGATGAATGAGAATAGCTGGCATGCCCTGGGGAGCTGAAGGACCCAGTCACAGGTCGAGGGCCTGGAGCTCACTGCAGAGTCCCCTGCTGGGAAGCTGAAGGTCTGCCTTGGGAGGCTGCAGAGCCTGTGCTGGAAGCTCGAAGGACCTAGAGTCCAGTGTCCACAGCCGATAGAGAAAACTGGAGCTCCTCTGAAGAGGCACAAGGGCGGCCTTCCTTCTTGCTTATTTTATCCCCTCCGGGCTGTAAGCCTGTTAGTTGGTGGCACCTGCATCTAGGTGAGTCTTCCTTTTTCAATTTGCAGGATACATATCACACTGTGCTCCTCTAATCTGCTAGGTGTTTCTTAATCCATTCAAGTTGACATCACAGTGGTACAGGTGCACTGTTTTCTATGTAATTTTATCACAGAAGTAGGGTCCTCCAACTGTCACCATTGAGAACAGGTCCATCACTTTATGATTCTGGAGGTTGCTCTCATAACCACACCCATCTCCAACTCTTTTAAACCTTTCTAAAACACACACACACACACACACACACACACACACACACACACACACACAACTTTCCTAACTGTTAGCATCTACAGATCTCTTCACCATTTCTAAACTTTTGACATTTAAAAAATGTTACCCTGGTGAGGCATGCCTATAATCTCAGCACTTGAGAGGCTGAGGCAAGAGGATCACTGTGAGTTGAAAGCCAGCCTGTAAGTCCCTGTCTCAAAAAACAACAAAACAAGTCACATGAGCCAGGAAGGGGGGCACATGACGTTGTGACTCCAACTTTGGGAGGCTGAGGCAGCAGGATTGCAATTCAAGCTCAGTGTGGGTATTATGGTTTGTGTCTGGATGTTCCCCCAAAGTCTCACACAGTCATGGGGAGTGGGATTTTCAGAGGTGGCTGAATCTAGAGTTTGCAATTTATTGATGGTCCAGTGCTGGGATTATGGAGGTGAGTGCTATACTTGCCTGAGGATGGGTAGCCTACATATAATATAAGGGACAGAAAGAGGCTTGTCACTTCTTTTTCTTTCTTGTTGCTTTTGCTGTCTTCTGCTGCTATGAACTGCTGCTCCTGTGTCATGTGCCACCCTGCACTGCAGCCAGCCAGTTATGGACTAAAACATACAAACTGTGAGCTAAATAAACTTTTCCTCTAAACTTTGGGTATCAGGTATTTTGTCGCAGCAACCAGAAAAATAACTAACACACTGGACAGCTTAGCAAGACCCTGTCTCTAAAAGAGACTGGGGATGTAGCTCAGTATAAAGGCTCTGAGCTCAATCCCCAGTACCTACCTGTTAAAGGCGGCCTGTGAGGAAACACTAGAGACAGGCTCATGTGAGGAAAGGCTGGATTCCATTCTGTTTAGGCACAGGCAAGGTGACATCAGAATGATGTGAGCAGGTGGTCTGGAGGAGGGGATAGGTTAGTACAGGGTTTGAGGATGGGGTTCATAATCTCAGGGAATCTGGATGGAATATGTGGATGATCAGTGCAGGTGTGTAGACACCGCTGGACGTTCTGGCATCCAGGAGATTGTTTGTCTAGCCCTAAATCTCTTTATGGCCATCAGTTCTGTTTTCTGAGGGCAACACGATCCCTTTAGTGGCTTCCTGTTGCTTGTAGATGGAAGAATGTTTATTGTGAAAGTCTTTCTCTGGTCAGGCCTGACACTACCCTCAAAATTATGTTTATCACTCACTTTTCTGTTGCTATGACCAAATACCTGACATACATGGTTTTCAAGAGAAAATGGTTTATTTTAGTTCACGGTTTTAAGAGGCCTCAGCCTGGGTTGGCTGGCTCTAACGTGTCACAGTAGAAGAGTATGCTAGAGGATGCTCTAACTTCATGGTGGCTGAGGAGCAGGGAGCAGAGGAGGAGTCCAAAAGACAGAGATTAGCGACCAGGTACAGTCCTTTTTTTGGGGGGGAGTGCTGGGGATCGAACTCATGACCTCACATTTGCCAAGCAGGCACTTATGCCGCTGAGCTAAATCCCTGGCCACAGGTACAGTCCTGATGGCCACATCTCACGATTCACCCAGACATAGGCACAAGTTTACATACTCATCTGGGCATCCATCAAGCCAAGTGAGTTGCCAAAGTTAACCATTACACCATGTGAATCAAGAATGAGACATAGGATGTAACTGCTTGGAGTTTCACTTATCCACATTTTTGAGTGAGTGAAAAGATAAAAAAGTAAAATCAGATAAAGCAATGGGCACATGGGGCAGATTTCAGGGGAAAACAGGGACAAGCTCTCAGGAGTGCAGTGTCCACAGGCAGAATCACACAGCACATGACACTTGCTTCCAGCATCAGCTGTGACAACAGACCGGAAGTGTTGTTTAGAGACTGTGCAGGTGCCCTGCAAGCCAGCACTGACATTCAAGCTTCCCAGGGGGAGTGGTCAGTGTGGATCCCTTCTCTACAGAAACAGCTGAGGCATGTTGAACGTCCCTAGGGAGTTGTCAAACCACTCAGATCCAAATTCCCAAGTAGCAGCCCAAGGCCAGCCTTGCAGGCGGGCCTTTGGAAGGATGCTGGCCTCAGGTTTGTTCTTTTATTTTTTTTGCACAACTACCCCTCAGACTGGTGGGGAGTTTATTCCTGTGTTGGATTCCTATCAAATGGTTCCCTTGTATCTGACATAGTCATGAGATTTTTCTTCACTAGCCTGTTGGTATGGTGGATGATATAGTGGCTTTTCTGGTCCTGATGTATAAATTCTTTTATACATTATCAAATTTGGTTGGGGAAAATTTATTTCATTTTTTGGGTGTGTGAGTTAATTAGTTGTTCATCTGTAGTTTTTTTTTTTTCCACTGCGTTTGATTTGTATTAGGCTAATGATAGTCTTATAAAATGAGTTGGGAAGTGTCCTTCCTTGTCTGTTTCCTGGAAGAGAATGTTTAGTTTTTATACCTTTGATAGATTTTTCAGCGAGTCTGGGTCTGGAGACTTTGGAAGCTTTTTAATTATGAATTCAACTTTAAAGGACTAATGTTCTACTTTTGGTTGAATCTTTGTAGTTTGTGGGTTTTGGGGACTCACCCATTTCTTCTGACCTGCTGATGGTATGAGGATAATGTGCTTGGTGGTTTTCCTTCATTATGTTTTCAATGGCTGCAGAATCTGGAGCAGTTTCCTTCACTGCAGGTAGTGCTGGTTTGTGTCTTCTTTGAGTCCACGCTAGTGTGCTGAGCTCTGAGTTTGGAGATTGCTGTTCAGTTGGCAGGATCAAGTCCACTTGTGAGTTTTTCTGTGGTCAGGGGGGAATGGGGGTTTTCAGGACTAGGTCCCTTCTCTGGCTGTGTGTAGGGGAATGCAGGGTTTCCTGCTGTTGTGTTGCTGCTTCAGTCCTGAGGTCCACATCTGATTGTCTTCCTACCGCCTGCCATGGTTGTCCTTTGGTACCTCCCAGAGTTTATACTTTTTTTTTTTTTTTTGGCTCTGGGTACTGAACCCAGGGCCTTGTACAAGCTAGGCAAGTAGTCTACCACTGAGCCTGTATGGTGGATAGTTATACATAGCAGGGAGGGGCTTGTTAAGGTACTCAGGAAACACTCAAAGAAGATGCCCGGAAGTGACCGCGCAAGGCACATGCTGGGCCCAGGCTGGTAATGCAGAGCCTCCTAGCTGTACCTGGGAGAGGGCGAATCCATTAGGGACAAGAGGAGTGGGTACAGGGAGGCCAGGCCGGGTGCTCGGGGAAGGTGACGCCCAGGGGCAGAGTGCTCTCTTTTGTTCCTTGCAGTAGATGCACTAGTAATTACCTCTGAAACAGAATTCAACTTTGCCACAAGAGTATCTATCAGGTACTTTTCTCACTGGAACAAGGTTTGTGTACACACCGCTTTCCCAAACACATTGTTTCTGTTCTTATTCTCCTTAATTTGGTTGTTGCTAAAATCAACTTTCTGCAAATGCTGATCTTGGTTTTTCTGGCTCTTCTCTGCCAGGTTATCAACTTTCCAGAATTCTAAACATGAAAACAATTTACCATACCTTACAGAAGTTAACACAGCTGATGTGGAAAGGAAAGTGAAAACGCACAAACCTAGCACAGCACAATTTTCCAGGCTGAAAGTAACCCTGAAGGCAAAGACCTCATTCTCTTAGGATTGAACAAAACAAACAACCTTCAGTATAGAAAATGGGGAAAGTCATGTGGATGCTTAAAAGTTCACATTTGGAGCATTTTGAATTTCACATCAGAGGCACTAAATTCACTGTGTAGCCCAGGCTGGTCTCCCAGTCACAGCAATCCTCCTGCCTCAGCCTTTGGAGTGCTAGGATTACAGGCACGCAGCACCACACCTAGCCCATTAAATGAATTTTGAAACATGGAAGTCTGACTTACACTGAGGTCTAGAAAATGCTGCAGGCATTATAGTTTGAGCTTGGAAAATGAATCCAGTATTCATTGGGAAATGGAGATCTCATTTTTAAACTTTCTTTTAAAAAAACATTCTTTAACTTTTTAAAAATAACGAGACATAATCTCATTATGTTATCTAAACTGGGCTGAACTCTTGATCCTTCTGCTCCAGCCTCCTGGGATCATAGGCAGATACCACTGTGCTCAGATAGTCTTTAACTTTTGAAAATATCCCATGTGCTGTTTCACCTTACCTGTGATTCTAAAAGTGTTATCTGCTGAAATGACAAGTATAATAATTGTTAGCATCAATAATCGTTGCGTGAAAATGTAAGTTTTACACTAAGGGTTGCTTTGCTTTGTAATTTTAGGGTGAATTCCATAAGAGATGTCAAGTCTTCAGCAAAAGCTAATGGACAGTGGCCTTTACTGTTCAAAGTAACAGATGGTGAGGGACATTGTCATTCATAGAAACTACATTATAGATCTATGGGCTTGCCAGCAGGGGGCAGCCTTGCCGACCGCTGAGCCTGCTCAAGAGGGGTGCCCATGCCTCTCTTCTGTCAGAGCTCACAATGAGAATCACTGAGTTTAGAGACTCTGGGAAAACGACTGAAAGGAAAAAGTCAGCTCTAAATAAACACCACACAGTCATCACTAAGAAGAAATGCTGCAGCGTGGTGAGAGTGAGAAAGGTTTCAGCGAGAAGACAGTCTCCATTTGCAATGAAAAAGCTCCCAAACAGCTGGGTGTGGTGGCACACACCTGTAATCCCAGCACTTGGTAGGTTGAGGCAAGAGGATGATTGCAAGTTCGAGACCAGCCTGGGCTACAAAGTGAGCTCATGACCAGCCTGAACTGCATAGGGAGACCCTGTCTCAAAAGGCAAAACAAAACAAAACAAAAACAAAAACTCCCAACCTTGTAATGGCTTTTTTTTTTTTTTTTTGGTACCAGGGATCGAACTCACAACCTCACGCTTGCCAGGCAGGCGCTTAAGCCACTGAGCTAAATCCCCAGCCCCCAACCTTGTAATGGAATGAGTGCAGAACTCAAGAAACCAAATAGCTCTCAACAGGAAACACATGGAGAAGAGGAAACCTTTGAAAATGCTCAGTACAGGACACTGTTTTGGCACGTCAGTTCCTAAACACCGAGCACACATAGGAAAACTCTGAATGTAGTGTGTGTGCGGTGCCCTCAGCTCAAGTCACCTCTCAGAGTCCTTTGGACAGCATACATAGGGGAGAAACTTTATCACTGTGCTGAGTACAGGATACCTTCACAAATGGGCCAGGCCTCTCAGTACACATGTGCCGGGCGCAAGAAGCCCTTTGCCCTAAACCCCAGAAACCCCAGCACACAGCGCACTCATCAGGATGCAGTGGGGGAGGGGGAGGCAGGTGCCCAGGTAAGAGTCTCTGCCAGGAGGCCAAGCCCAAGGCGCAGTGTAGGGCTGGGGCTGAAAGTCAAGGGACCAGAGGCTCCCACCGGTGGCTACCACTGGGAGTCCAGCCACATCACTGCAATAGTGGGCCCAGGAGCCAGGAGTGTAGTCACACATAGCAGTGGACTGTCTTAGTCACTTTCCTGTCATTGGAAAAAATATCTCACATGTGCAACTGTGAGCAGGAGAGGTTTATTTTGGCTCATGGTTTCACTTCTTGTTCAACTGACTCCAGGCACGAAGGGCTTGGTGGAAAGGCCTGCGCAGAGGACAAGGTGCTCAACCTGTAGTGGCCAGGTGGCAGAGAGAGACAGAGACAGAGAGACAGAGGGACAGAGGGAAAGGGGGGGGGAGAGGGAGGAGGGGGGGAGAAGGGGAAGGGGCGAGAGGGAGAGAGAGAGGGAGAGAGAATGCGCAGGAAGAATCCACCCTCCTGGGACATGTCCCCATGGGGCCACCTCAAAACAGGCCAGACCTCTTACCAGCACATTTAACTACTGCACTTATAATGGAAGACACCACTGACGAATATAGTGCCCTATGATGCGATTATCTACCCACAGGAGTTTGGGACAGACTTTATTTTGTTTTCTTGAGACAGGCTCTCACTATGTAATCCAGGCTGGTTTTGAACTCGCAGTGATACTTCCTGCCTCAACCTCCCAAGTGCTGGCATTACAGGCAAGCATTAGCATACCTGGATCGGGGAACATTTTAGATCTAAACTATAATATGGACACTGGCTGGCCACAATGTCACTCCTGAGCCATCTGCAGAACAACGGGTATGGAAGAACTAGCAGATGCTGCAGATGGAGGACAGGCTGGTCCTGGGGGTGTCCCTGCAGAGAACCCCATACCTCACACATGCAGGGCCCTCAGTTTACAAAGCCTTTCCCTTGCTCTTATTTTAATCTTCACAAGCAGTCTGGCATGGATAAGGAAGATGGTATTTAGAATAAAGAAGAGATAAACCTAAAGAGTGCCAATAATTTACTACTACAAGATTAAAAAACAGCTTACTAGTTCCACCAGGGCACTGTGTTTCCCAGGGGATTGACCAAGTGCTAAAAATTCTCCTCGTGGGAGTTTCCACTGGGTTGGATGATTTCCCACCTCACCCTTACCTTCCTTCCTCCAAGGCAGGATCACAGTTAAGAAAAAGCAGGTCTCAGGGCTGGGGATCAATCTGCCAACCCCTAGCACACCCCATTCACTTTCTTCCTCTTAGCCAAGGTCTTGGAAGGGACTTTTGCCTGAAATAATTTTCCTTGTCAGTAATATAGTATTTATCCTTATCTTATATAGCTGAGTCCTACAGTAAGACCAGTTTTGTCTCTCTGGCCTTTTTTGAGAAAGGGTCTCACTATGCAGACTGGTTTTGAGCTCACTTTGTAGCAGCCCAGGCTGGTCTCAAACTAGCAAGTATCTTCCTGCCCCCGTCTTCTGAGTGCTGAGATTATAGGCTTGTGGCTCCACTCCCAGCTAAAACCAGTTCTCTCTTGAGGGAAGGAAGATTTCTGTAGATTTCCCAAAAGGAGTGGCAAGTGGTGGATGGGTGTTTATGAGGAAAAGAATCTAAGGGCTTGCTCAGATCTGAGCAAGATCTGATGTGTGAAGTTCCAAGAATCATGCAGGCTCAGAACTCTGGGAGGAAAACGCATGCAAAGAAGCCAAAGTATTATCTGTAAGACAGGTCAGAGGTGACTCAGAAACATGTGGGCAGAAATGACATCAGGATGTTTCCCTGAACTCCGAGAAACCCAAGGTTACCACCTGTCTGACAGTGGAGTACGTAAGGCCATTTTCATTATACAATCGGTCAACACGTCTCACTTACCGACCCTGAGAAACAGCGAACCAGTGTTGGGTCACTCTGAAGTGACATGCACTGATGTGCATGCACATGTGTAAGTTTCCAATTAGTTTTACTGAAGCACAATTTGTTTACAGTAAAATCTGCCCACTTATGTAAACCGTTCAGTGAAGGGACTTGTGTACCCACTATGGCTGAAACAGACCATTTCCTTCCCTTCTACTTCTAACAACCACTATGCTGGTCTTGTAGATTTACCTTTTCCCCATTTCCTATACGGATTTCTTTCATTTAGCTTATGCTGGACATTCATGCCTGCTACTGTTAACCTACCAGTAAGTTTTCCACTGTGAAAAAGCATCCCATTGTTTGGCTAGCCAGGTGTTTCCTCTGCCTGCCATCTCCTGGTAAGTTGCCTCTATTTAGGAAGCTGCTGACTTCGCATGCACGTAAGGACTGGGTGGAAAGGGATTTTCCCTATTCCTGATTAACCAGTGAGGAGTGAGGCTGCCGTGCTGTGCGGCCTATGTGGCCTTCATAAGAACAGTTGATTATTTTCCAGATGGCTGCACTGTTTCTCATTTTGTCCAACTGCTTGCTCTGTGTTCTTGTCAGCATTTTTTTTTTTGTGGCACTCCTCCTGCTTCCGTCACCCAAGTGGTGAGATTACAGGCCTGTGCCACATCCCCAGCTGGTATTAAACATTTTACTGCAGCTGTGTATGTTATCTCCTGGTTCCGTCCTGCATTTCTCTAGTGATTGACATTCTTTCATGAGCTTACACGACATCTGCATACCTTCCTTCATACTCATTCAAATCTTGTATTTTCATCAAGTTGTGTTTTATTGCTGCTTGTAAGAGTGATTTATATATTCTGGGTAGAAGTTTAGCCATTTTCCAGTGCTTAGCATTCATTTCTTAATAGTTTCAAACAACATAGTTTATTTATTTAGAGGTGAGGCCCATGTTTATTCCTGACTTTAAGCAGTCCTCCTGCCTCAGCCTTTTGAGAAGGGACTACAGGCTTATGCCCTCCATTTGGTTAATAAGTTTTAAAATTGATGAAGTCCTACATGTTTCTTTTTTTTTTTTTATGATCCCCATTTTCTGCAAGGTTGGGGTTTGAACCCAAGGCTTGGTGCATATGCTTTACCACTGAGCTTCCATTCATTTTTTTTTTAGACAGGGTCTTTTTATGTAGTGCAGTCTGGTCTTGAACTCACTTATTTAGCCCAGGCTGGTCCCAAACTCATGATGATCTTCCTGCCTCAGTCTGAGTGCTGGGATTACAGGCATAAACCACCACACCCATACTAGCTCTCTTTTTGTGCTTAAGATTTTCTTCTGGGCACTTTCTGGTTTTCGTATTTATGTTTACATTACACATTTTCTCCACATAAGTATTTTCTCTAGAACTTTTCTCTTTTTGTGATAGCATTTTGCTCTGCAGTTCAGGCTAGTCTTGAGCTCATTTTGTAGCCCAAGCAGGCCTCAGTGATCCATCCACCTGCCTCAGCCTTTCAAGTGTTGGGATTATAGGCATGCGCCACCATGTCTGGCTTCTCCAGAACTTTGTATTGAAAACTATCTTTTCTCCCATTAAATCATTATCAACAGAAAATATACAGCTGCGTCTAATCCTTCCATTTATTTATACTGTAAGTCTGTCGTAGTTCAGACACCATTGTTAAGATTATTATAGTTTTACAGTTTGCCTTTTGAAAAGTTGCTTTTTCTGTGTCCTTGAGTTATGAAACTTATGGAGTTATCCACTTACTGATTCTTTCTTTTAGCATTTTGCGCTTTTAGGAATATGGTCACCATCTTTGTAATTATCTGGGAATTTCTGATTTAGTTTTTTTCTAGAGCCTCATTCACCTGCTTTGTTACTTCCACTGTGACCACCTCAGAGTCCAGATGGGGGCTTTCAGATTGTGCTACCTCTGTGGCCCCTCGGTTTGCCTTTGGTGAGCTGGAAAACTGGGATTTCAACTTGCTTAGGTGTCTTTTCATTGTCCATATTTTTTAAAAGTTTAATTCCTGGATTGATACTTGTAAACTGCTTAAGGAAAGTAGCTTTACTTGCTAGTATTTAGAAACCTTAGGAAATGACTTTTCAGAGATGTCTTCCAGGTGTAGCTAGCTGGCTTCTAGGTTTTGAGTCTACTGCAAAACCTTCAATTTATTGAGGCTGAGAAGGTGCTACTTATTTGGCCTAGCCCCTGGTTCTCTGGCAGTAGGCGATGGTATTTTTTATAACCCTCAGGCAATCTCAGTCTTGGTATAGCAGGAAGAACAACTGATTGGCACAACTATGTCACCTGGGGTAAAGTAGTTACATTCAGAAATAAAAACAGCATCAAACAGCCTGCAAAAGCCATAGTAACTATTAATTTGCCAGCTTTAGCTCTATGAACTATATTTGTGGCTATATAACAAAATATAAAACTAGAAAATTATATACAGTAAATATTTTCTCACTATGGTGACTTTACCCTTAAGGGAGAAAATTTAAAAGGATTAGGGGGAAGAAATAGAAGAGGAGGAAGAGATTAGAAACAAGGTTGGACAAAAGAAGATTATGTGAATTTTGTGAAAATGGTGAAGAGGACAGGAGGGAAAGAGAGAAGGAATAAAAACAAGAACAGAACAACAAAAAAACTAGAAACAATGCCCACATTCATAGAAAAACAAGAGCAAGGAAAAAGAAAACAAAAATGAGAAAAAAATAAGAAAGAAATGTCCACTTCAAAGCACGTCTCTGCTGTCACTGGACAGATGAATCCAGCTCCACGTAGATTAATCCCAGCAAGCCAGCCGTAGATTTACAGCTGGGCAGTGGGTAATCTCAGGCTGGTTTCTGGCTGTGAGGCTTGGAACTGACTTGTTTAGTCTGCAACACCCTGTGCCTGCTGCTGGTTTGAACCTGGCTCTGCCTCGCGCTGACACTGGGAGCTGCTAGATGGAGCCGGCCCACAGTGCTGAGTTCTGAGCTCAGCCAGGCCCCATGGTCAACTGGCTGATCACCCTCTCCTGGGGGACCAGAACCTGAGTAACTCACCAGCCACTGCGGTCTGCTGTGCCCACTGCTCCATTCCATTGGTGTGTTTCTCTGCAGAACCCTCTGGGGTCACCAGCAGTCACCATGTACAGTCGGGGCTCAGGGAGAAAGCACCGCTTGTGCTTGCCACTGCCTTCCTCACTGAACTCCCTCTCCTCTCTCTCTACAGGCTTCAATTCTTGCTTCAGATCCTTGCTGGGTCCTGGGGACCCACTTCCCTCCTCCATATTCAGTGTCTGGACACAAAGTTGCAGAGTGGCTTTTTCTCTGCTATTCAGCCCTCTGCCATCTTGCTAGAAATTCCTGTGCTTTTAGGAATAAAGATTATGCAAATATTCTGGTTTTATACCTATAGTTCATGATTTTGATGCTACCGTAAATGGTCTTTTAACTTTTAAATGTTTGATGCTTACACTGAGCTTGTATTCTTTGACTTTACACTTTTTACTCTAAAAAAATTATCATATACTTGATTTTTTTGTATAGACAAAAATGCCACAAATAGATTTGTTTGTTCAAATTTTGCAACCTTTTTCTACTGCCTTAGTGCACTGGCTGGGACATCTCATACAATGGTGACAAGTGGTGAGTAGACATCTTTGCTTTATTTCTAATTTCAGGAGAAAAGCGCTCTTTATTTCATTACTTAGCATGATGTCATATGTAAGTTCTCTTATAAACACCCTTTGTGTTAGATTCACAAAGCTCCCTTTCTAGTGAATTGAGAATTTTACTCTGAATAGGTGTTTTCTCAAATTTTCCTTACATTTTAAACATATACTGTAGTTTATGATTAGGTGCTGAGACCATTTTTTTTGGCAGCACTGGGGTTGAATCCAGTGCTTTCACACTGAGCTACACATCCATTTTTAAGATGTTGAGACAGTCTAACTTGCTCAGGCTGGGCTCGAACTTGCCATCCTCCAGCTTTCCGGGATTAGGCCTGTGCCATCCCACCCAGCTCACACTGCTTTCTTAATGCTAAAGCTACCAGGCATTTCTAGAACAAACCCTACTTCATCATGATGTAATGCTATTATAGATTGCCATTTGCAAAACAAATTTTCACACCCATGTTCATGAAATTCTGATCTAATTTTTTTCTTTTGATATCCTTTCTGGCTTTGGTAATTGTTACGTTGGTCTCATAATATGAACCGGGAAATGATTCTTCTGGTTAGATTTTGTGTAAATTTTATTTTTCTTACATGTTTGATAGAACTTGTGCCACCTATGTCTGGACTGTGAAATTTCATCAGCTACAAATTTAACTTATAAGGGCTGAATTCTCTCCTTTGATATTTTAAGGAATTTTTCTGTTACATCTAATTTGTGCATTTGCCATAAAGTTGGTAACATTTTTATTACCCTTTTAACATCTGTAGGATTTGTAGTGATGTTTTTTCTTTCATTCCTGATATGGAGACTTTTATCTTTTCAAAGAGCCAGGTTTGAGTCCACTGTAATTTTTCAACTGTTTTTCCATTTCTGATTTCATTTTTAGTTCCTGTCTTTTTCTCTCCTTGGTTTGTACTAATGTGCTTTTCAGAGTTTTTGTTTGTTTCTTAAAGTGAGTAATTTAGACTTGAGCTCTGTCTTATCTAAAATAAGCATAAGCAGGCAGCGTACACTTTGCCTTTTTTTTGAAGTCATTGCGCAGGTCTCAAAACTCCTGGGCTCCTTGGTCCTCCCACCTGCACCTCCAGCGCAGCTGAGACTACAGGTGCAGCACCACACCCAGCTTCTATCTTTCATTTTCTGAGATCTTACTTGCCGATGTCCTTTCTCCGGATCTCTTTCTTGCTATGGTTTTATAAATCTACAACAAACAAACAAAAAAACCTTTCCTAGCATTTTAATGCTGTCTTGAGAAATCAACATGCTTAACAAAAATCATTGTCTGTCACTCTCTCTGCTTTAGCTTTTCAGGCCCTGACATGGTTTCTGTATTTTCTGCCAGTCAGGCTCCCCGTGCTCCCTATGCCAGCCTTTCCGAGCTCTGCCTGGAACCTCCGTTAGCATCACCTCTCAGAACCACACTTCGGTGCCAGCTTTACTGGTACCTACCTGGGACATGCTGCGTTGGACCTTCTTTTGCCTTCAGCCTGCAGGCGCCCAATAAGCTGGCTGCTATGTTTCCGAGGCGCTACCTGGGACCGCTGTATGTTCAAGATTTCTGTTAAAACAGTATTATAGGATCTCTCATAAGAGTAACTCTTCTCCAGCTCCTTACTGTGTGGCCACAAACTTATGTATGCTTCGGCATTAAACTTGGGAGATTTTGATGCCCATTGTATCTCCAGCCCTCACTCCACCCAGCCTAAAGTGGACGCAATGTACAGTCAGAGTTACGGCAGGCTACTTGGGACTCAAAGATTTGAAAAACACAAGGCACCACACCTGAAGAGAAACAAGAGTTCCAATTTTGCACAAAATGTGAACAAAGGAAAACATGCCCTACCTGGACAAACAAACTATAAAGTTGTGGCAGTTAAATACGCTAGGTGGATGTGTAGTTCTGGTAACACTGGCTGACCTGACATGGCGACACCTCACTCTACCCACAGGAGGGACCAGGTCCCCCCACCCCAGCGTGCAGCTTAACTAAGTGCTTAGTGCTTTGAATGAATGAATGACTTCTCTGCGAGGGCACACATCTGGCTGACTCTTTCCCTGTCTCCTCTGAGGGCCAGAAAGGTAAGAGATACATCGGAAACATGAAGTCCTCGCAGCATGAGCAGGCCAGCCCAGCTGTGTCACGGTCCCGGGTCCTTTCTGTGCACACGCTGGTGGATGTGCAGGTTGGAGCTCTGGCTGAAGCCCCTGCCACACTTGCTGCACTCATAGGGCTTCTCCCCGGTGTGCACGCGCTGGTGGATGAGGAGCTTGGAGCTCTGGCTGAAGCCCTTACCACACTTGCCGCAGTGGTAGGGCTTCTCGCCCGTGTGCACCCGGAGGTGGATGCGGAGGTCCGAGCTCTGGCTGAAGCCCTTGCCGCACTCGTAGCACTGGTAGGGCTTCTCACCGGTGTGGATGCACCGGTGGATATGCAGGTTGGAGCTCTGGCTGAAGCCCTTGCCGCACTCCCCGCATTTGTAGGGCCGCTCCCCGGTGTGCACGCGCTGGTGGATGTGCAGGTTGGAGCGCTGGCTGAAGCTCATGCCGCACTCGCTGCACTCGTAGGGCTTCTCCCCTGTGTGCACGCGCTGGTGGATGTGCAGCTTGGAGCTCTGGCTGAAGCCCTTGCCGCACCTGTCACACTTATACGGTTTCTCCCCCGTGTGCACGGCGTGGTGGATGAGCAGGCTGGAGCTCCGGGTGAAACCCTTGCCACACTTGTCACACTTGTAGGGCTTCTCATCGGTGTGGACGGCCTGGTGGACCAGCAGGCTGGAGCTCCGGGTGAAGCCCCTGCCGCACTGCGTGCATGTGTAGGGCTTCTCTTCTGTGTGGTGTCTCTGGTGCGGCAGGAGCTCTGGCTTCGGACTGAAGTCCTTTCTGCACTGGTCACACCTCTGTGGTTTCTCTGCAGCACATGTCTTTGTGTAGGGAGCAGCACCCAGGCCAGTGTGCGGCGACTTCCCACAGTTGCTACAGCGACAGGACTTGTGCTCTGGGTGAGCTCGCTGGTGGCTACAGCCGACCGACCGTGACTTCCACCTTGAAATGTCTTTGCTGTTACGGACACAGGGATCTGGAGATTCTTTCACTGGGCCACCCTGGCAAGTGGCTTCACCACCAACTGGTGGTGACACTGGCTCTGTTCTGTCAGACCCAAGTTTAACCTGCAGGTTTCCAGAACCCCGGGCCATGGGTGGCCGCTCCCCTTGTACCCCCTGCCTCTTGGTTTGCTCTCCAGAAGCAGAGACAGCTTGGCTCCCCCGGGGGTCCTCCTGGGGCTCATTCTTATGCAACAGCTTCCTTGGGGAGTCTTGTGAGGCCATCTAGCTTGGGCCTGCCAGAGAGAGGTAGCTTTCACTTTCAGTGTTTGAGAAGTCACTGAAGAATTGCCACTCTGTTCTTGCTTCTGGAATATGACAAGATGCTTCTCTCCACTTCTGGCAGGGATCTAGCTCAGAACCCCTGTCCTTTTCTGCTGAAGAGTCACAAGGCAGTCCCCATTCCCAAGTGCTAGCTGGCCACGTCCTTGCAAATCAGCTGCAGGAAACCTGTGTTTGTGACAGATCCCAGAGTCCTTTGTCTCAGAGACTCCAGAGGATTGTCTTTCAAGTCTCCTAGGAAACAAAGAGTTCAGTAATAAGAAAAAGGGTGGGGAAAAAAAAAAAGAAAAAGGGTGGATTTTAAGATTTCAGAGCAGAAAGTTTAGCTTGTTCTAACAGTTGTGTCCTTTGTGTTAACATCAAAGGAGAGGAAGACCCAAGTTCAAAGACACATGATCCACTCCACTTTCAACCACAGTCAGTGAAATATGTCTTTCCAGGCTAGCAGTCCTACAACTTTGCTGTGAATAACATTTCATTTCACTTCATTTTATTTTGACTAAACTTCCACTTAATTGGTATTCTACTTTAATAGGTTACAAGGAAAAAACCTCAGGGGCAGAGCACTCTATGTAGCATGCACAAGGTTCTGGACTTGCTCCCCTAGAGCGCCATGCTACCCCCTGCCCCCACCACACACCAGACACACAAGTGTGCACCATCAGAGTGCTGTGGTGAGGAATGCTCTGGAGAAGAAGCAGAGACGCAGCAAAGGGCTTGATGTCTGGCACTAGGGACCTACGCTTAATCCCTGCACTGAACTGTTCAAGTTTGCATGATAAGCACCCCTGGGAAGTTAAGATTTTAGGTAGAGAGGGATGGCTGCAATAGTAATTCAGAAGAAAAACAGTAACAGTGATGGCTGTGGAGAGAAAAGAAGAGATTTGTTCTAACTCATGTAGTGACAAACCAAGGCTAAAAACCAAGGGAAAAGAGAGAGGCTCTGAGCACTCTCCCTGTTGGAGTGAGAGACACTGGGTCCCACGTAGCCAGACAGGGAATGAATGAGGAAAAGGCTGGCATTGGCAGGTGGACAAGTCTGAGGTTAATCTGAGGTGCTGGCGAGTGTGCTTAGACCAGTCTTGGTTAAAACCATTCATATGAATATCTTACTACTATGCAAAAAGAATAAAAGAGATCCCTATCAGTCTTGGAGGGAAGAAAGGCTGTTACCAGCAGCAGAGATGCTGAGGACTCCTAGATGGCAAAGACAGACGGATGAGGAAGCCAGAGAAAATATGCACAGCTCAAGCCCCATACAAGAAAGAGTGTCATCAGGGATGCAAGATTGTCTCAAGAAGTCTTAGAAATTCAAATTACAAATTCGGAATCAACGACGCACAAGCTGTCAGGCAGTCCCTGAGCAGCACATTGTGACAAGACAGAGGGCCTGGCCCTGAGCTGAGCGCAGAGAGGCGCCCTCAGCAGTGGCCCTCACTGGCCACCTTTGGAATTCCGAGCTGCTCCCTTGAGGCCCAGCTGCAGAGGTGTCCTCTAAAGTGACAGGCAAAGATGTCAGGCACTGGTTGAGGAGGCCCAATCCCACCCACATCGTCCTGGGAATGCAGGACTGTTAGAGAAACTCCAAGGTGACAATTTAAAAATATGTAAGTGAAAAAGGGGAGGGGGACTAAAGAGAGGAACAATTTCAAGAAATGAAGAAAAGAGGAAGTAGAATTTTAAGGGCATATAATTAAAATCCTAGAGAAACTGGAGTAAATAATGCATTGAAATAAAATCTAAGAAAATATAAACACCGCTATAGAAATACTCATAATTTTTCTAAAATAACAAAGTGATTGAAATGATCTAAAGTAACAGGCAAGATGTGGACCCCAAGTGATAGGTGCTACAGGATGGCAAGGCCTCACCTGTCCCTGAGGCACCAAGGCTGACAGGGCCGTCAGGCCTTGCCCAGGGCTGCAACCCAGATGGGTGGGAGGGTAAAACGCAAACAGCCAGATAGGGCTCAGGGACTCCTCAAGAATGTGGCTTTAAAAGGTAGAGATGGAAGGATCAGAGGTTTAGCTCAGTGGCACAATGCCTGCCTGGCAAGTGTGAGGTCCTGGGTTCAATTCCTGGTACCTTCCCCCCACCAAAAGGTACGTAGAGATGGAAAGATGGAAGGCAAAGGCCCATTTCTTTTTTAACTTTAAAAAATTTTTTTTATTGATACTTTTTTTTTTAGTGATACATATTTATTTATTTATTTTTTATTGGTACCAGGGATTGAACTCACGACAATGCACTTGCAAGGCAGGCGCTTATGCTGCTGAGCTAAATCCCCAGCCCAAAGGCCCATTTTTTAGGAGAATGTTAGAACCGTAAAGGTCAAGTGTGAGGCAATGATCAAAGAAATAACAAAAACAAATGTTTCCCAGAACTCAGGGCCCACTGAGTGCTAGACCTGATATGGGAGAAGACCGGTGAGTAAGCGCACCTTCACAAAGCACGCATGTGTCAAGAAAAACAAAACACCCAACAACTCCTTCCCAATAAAACCCTAGAAGCATTCAGACAGGCAGACGGATTACGTACAATTAAATGTGAATTACAGAGACACTGAACTAGATTATAATACTGGTGACCTAGTGATAAAACAATGACACTTGCAAATTTGAAGGGAAGTGACTGTGAAATTAGAATTCTGTATCTAGTTAATCATTCATTTGGATGGGAGAAAAAAAGCACATGTTTTTTCAAATAAGGGATTTGATTTCTCAAACAATCACTCGGAAATGAACTGTAGCCAATTTTTTTAACTTACAAAAATGATGCATGATGTAAGAGACAGCAGTCAGCAAATATTTTGATAAAATATCTAATTAGGTTGAGTCAATTACTGATGCATAAAGAAGAAAATAAGTAACTGAAACTCCACAATATCAGTATGGAAAAAAACCCCACTCGAATAAGCCTCGTTTTAAAAAGTAAGTGCTAGCTATGGGATGGGGGACTCTAATCACAGTACACTGCTTTCTAGAGACTCACTGTTACAGCATAAAAACACCAGTATTAGTTACTGAAGGAATGGACACAGGTGCTTGGGAGGGTGGTCACATCAGGGGAGGTAAAATAAAATGCTGTGTCTTCATCTATGACATGAGGAAGTCAATGGAAAATATCAAGTACTGATAAATTCAGAAATGGCAGTGTGTCACAATACTCTAAATGCAGATTGACCTGATACTGTGGCAGCACTTTCCACCTTTCATAGTCACTAAGTCCACATTTGAAGACAGGATACTGGCGAGCAGAGGGATGGACACACTGCCAGCACACGGCAAAGTCACTCAGGCAGGTGCATGATGTCTTGCTGGAGGTGACCATCTCTGGGCCTGGGCAGGGCTGTGGTGTCATGTGCTGTGATAGCTTGTGGGACTGCAGGAGTTAGGAGAATGATTTTCATTGTATACCTTTTCACACTTTTGAAAAGCAGGTGTTATGGTTTAGAACTAAAGTGACTCCCAAAGCCTAATGTTTAAAAGGTGATTAGACTGGGGAGGCCACACAGCTGGCTAACAGCTGAGAGATGGGGTCAGGTTACAGGGCACAGTCATTGTGGGCATCACTGTGGGCACAGCCTGGAAGGGTGTCTCTCCCTCCTTGGCTCCTCCTCGATTCTCTGCTTCCTATGCCATTATGCACCTGTGCCATTATGTTCTGCTTCAGAACCAGCTAAGTAGAAACCAAAACATCTACAAATTTGAGCCAAAATAAACCTCTCCTTCCTTAACTTGTAGATATTGGGTATTGTGTCTCAGCAACAAAAAAAGTAATTAAGACACTATGTCAATGCATTTGTGCACATGTGTGCACACGACAGAGAGAGAGAGACAGAGACAGAGAGATGTGTAAGCATTTTGTTTAGAATGAAACACAGGGTCACAACTGAGCACCTTTAGAAGTCTTGCTGTGGCCCCAGGGGCAGCAGAGCAAGGAGCGTTGTTTTGTTATAGCCTTTCTGTGGTGCAAGCATCCCTGTGTTTACAAATTTTAAAGTAATGGGAAGAAAAATAAAAAACAGAACAAAACAACAAAAATCTAAACAAACAATAAAAATGAAGATGAAAAAAGAAAAGCTGCAGCTTGGAACAGTTAAATCATAAGGCAGGCCAATATTAAGCAGTGAAAAGATATTGCTTTAACACCCTTACTGTACAATACCTGAGATGATGGGTTTAGAAACTATAGTGGTGCAAGAAACTAGGTGTATGGAGCAACAGAAATTTTACTAATGACAAGTTTTTTATATGTAGTAGTAATAAAACTTTGTGATACCAGTCTTTAAGCACTTATAAAGAGTGACTATGCAGCATTAGAAAAACACAGACACTTAGAAAAGGTCTTTTTACAGGGAGCTTTGCCCTAAGTAAGCTAACACATATGTGTAAAACAGAAAACTAAAAAATATGGTATCATCTACTACAATTTTCATGTACTTTTTGAGATGTTTCATCACTGATTAAGCTCCCAGGGAATTAGTAAAGCACACTTCCAGCTGTGTCTGAGTGGAGGTGTGGC
>PVJX010023264.1:0-29507 GCA_004027295.1 Dolichotis patagonum | reverse complement strand
TTCACTCTATGCATGGCTTTATACTATTGTGTTATGTTTGATATTATTGTATTTGAAACTATGCTCAACTATAGCAGAGTAAGAGATATGGTGTTAGCTACTGTTGATGTCCAGTTGACTTAATGTAAAGTACTGTGTTGCCTATGTTGTCCTGTTCTGATCTGCTCTGTACTGCCCCCTTTTGTTTTATGCTCTTTCAAATTAAAAAATAAATAAATAAATAGGTGTTATGGGTGCAGATTAGTGGTACAGCAAGTACAATATGAAAGAGGCCCGGGATATGATTCCCATCACCATATATGCACAAAAATGCATTCAGACTCTTATTAACTTGGGCTGGACATGAGGCCACAGCTTCAACCCTCAGCACCAAAAATAAACAAAGCATCACATAAACTTTCAGTGGAGATAATCAGAGATGGCCCAAAAAAACCCAAAATAGTACTTGACAGTACTATTTTGCACTATTTGGGGAAGGGGACAAAATTTTCAGTTCACATTCCCTCACTAATTCAAGGAGTTAATGTGGAAACCATAGTAAAGTGACACATGTTTTGAATTTATTCCAGTAATTTTTTTCAGCACTTCCTATATTGATACCTAGACAATGACCCTTCATCTCACTGGCCAGAGCAGAAGGCTGGATGATAGTTTAGGCCAAAGCACAGAGAGCTACTAATACTGAGCTAAGCAGCTTGACTTTTATATGATGAGTCATTTGAATTACACATCAAAGCAATGCCTCAGGAGATTCTTGTGGACATGGTGTGCAAAGTGGATCAGAAGAAAGAGAAATTAGGGTGAAGGGTCCACTTTTTTGACTAGTGGAGACTGGAAACTTTGTGGTGGGTACTGGGAATTTAACTCAGGGCCCCATGCATGCTAGGCAAACACTACCACTGAGCTACATCTCCAGCCCTTGACTATAGGTATGTTTTTTTTGTTTTGCTTTTCATTTTGGGGGGACTCAAACTCAGCACCTTGTGCTTGCCAGGCAGGCTACTGTACCACTGAGATATATCCTCTGCCCACAGAAACTGACCAAAGAGGTAATGGGCCAGGATTAAGAAATCTAATATTTTGGGTCAGGGGGTTAGCTCAGCAGTATAAGCACCTGCCTGACAAGCACAAGGTCATGAGTTTGATCCCCAGTACAAAAAAAAAGGAATCTAATATTTTGAACTTGGCTGTAAATTCAACCATTATGATGCTAATAAGCACTACAGAGAAAATGTGACATTTACTCTTAAATCTTCTTAGCCAAAACATCAAAGTTTTCTCCTTCAAAAAAGGTCAAGTGGGGTGAGGAAAAAAATGGCAGAGTAGGGTGTACCAGCAAGTCAGCTTTTCTAGGACAGTGTCTAGAGTCTGGAAAATGGTAGCATTGGGAATCAAAGTAAAAAGTTACCTAGGAGCCAGGAGAGAACCAATGAAAGACAAAAAAGGATTAAAAGATACAGAAGAAACAGAACACATTGCAGAGAAGAGCCTCTGCAAACTGAGGCTGAGAGCAGCTGGCCAGCCACCACCTGTGAGACAGAATAAAACTAAAAACTTTTCCTTCATGGAGGACTACACTGGGACTGAGACAATCGGTGACAGTTGAAACCTCCAAGGAAAACACAGGACATTGCTTCCAGAGAAGCCTTCCATAGTCAACAGTTGTTGAGTGACCTCGGGCCAGCATTCATTGCCATAAATGTGGAAGGAGAGTTGGCAGAGACACCATCCTAGGGAAGGGCTCAGCATTCGAATGTGGGTCCCAGAGCAGTCCCTTGGCTCCAAGCCATGTTCCGTACTGTCAGGCCCCAGAGTGGACAAAGGGAAGAACAGCCATAGGAGACGACCAGTAGTTAAAGAACAGGCCAGAGAGAGTCCAGCTGAGGGGCTGGGGTTGGTCAACATGGATCCAGATCCTGCGGTTGGAGGCCAGGGTCAGCCTAAGTTACAGGGGATTGGAAGGTCAACACTGGGCCCTGTTCCCACCATATGCAGATGTCTGCATGCAGCACCATTCTTGGGACAGACTGCCACCTTAGACTTTTAGCATAAAGAAAGACATGGCTTGAGCTCTGCTCGTTAATCCTAGGCTGTGGAAAAGACCCATGTATCCAAAACAATAGAAAATATTCATTTTTTTTCTTTTATTTTCCTCCTTCTGTTCACCCCCCCTTTTTTATTCCATTATTTTTCCCATTTTTTATGAGTGAGCATGTATGTGTGCTTCTCTTCCTCTTGCCTTCTTCTGTTTAGTTTATAGAGGGTTTGAGATTTCTCCTTCTTTTTGTTCTGTTTTTCCTTTTTGAGACAAGGTTTCACTATTTAGTTCAGGCTGGCCTTGCAGCCCACAATGGCCTCGAACTCACAACGATCCTCCTGCGTCAGCCTCCAAAGTGCTAGGATTACAGGTGTGCACCACATATAGCTCCTTTGTCCCTTTTTATTTCTTCTGTTTTCCATATCTTTTCTCCTGAATTCTTTTTCCTGTTTCTTATCCTTTCTTTCAATTGGTCTCCCTTTTTCTCTAATGTTTGTATTAGTCACATACTCTCTTGTCATCTCCTTTTCTCACCACAGACTTTATGCCCAGTGTTCCCTATTATCGCCACCTAAATATACAACACACCTGTACCACCATCATGATCCTTTGCCCTCTTCTACTGGAGCTGTTGATACCTCCTTCCCATAACACATAGCTTAAGACCTGGAAAAACGTTTTTCTTTTCTTCCTCTCCCTCTGGCATTACTCAGTCTCCAACCCTCTGGGGCTTTAGATACTTGATTTTATAAAATTACTGTTGAATGCCTTTTTTTAACCATTACAGGAGACAAAGCTATCACATTTAGCACATAATAGCTATGGGCCAATACTTAGGCTATTATGATACTTACAATGCAAATGTGCACTTCTCTAAGCTAAAGGGAGATCCAAAATTGGGTCTCCAGGTATGTTCTCAACTTTCCTGGATAGATACCAGTGTAACTGATTAGCTTGTTATTGCTGTAGCTGATCTGATTACATAGGCATACTCCTGTTTGGGTGGACAATTTTCTGCCAACTCCACCATCATGCCCAGGGAGAGGGACAGCAAGAGTTCCTAACCCAAGAACTCACACTGGATCTGACTCTGCAAGAATCCGTGCAACCTAGCTGAAACAAGTCCTGAGTGTGAGTTAGCTTCAGTATCGCAGTGGAAGATTTGGAGTTGTTACTGGGGTGTAAGCACTTAGATTCTCTGGCAAAAAAAAAATACATGTGAATTGCATACACTGTGTCACTGGAATATTTAATCTGTGTCCCCACTGTATATCCTATAGGTATGACTTTTCGTTTGATTTATTTAGTAATGTGGGATTATGATGTTTTATGGTTTTATCTGTTTATTAAGTTTTTGCTTTGTGTATTTTTTCTTCCATTTGCTCTAGGTTCTCTCCCTTTTCTCAGCTTCCTATCTAGTTTCTTCACCTCAATCTCTTTCAGCAATTCTATTATCATATTTCTTTATTTTTTCCCAAATATATAAACTCCTCCGAAGTCTTTAATTTTCCACACTTAACTCCTTCTTCTCTCATGTTAACCCTTGATCTCCCCTATCCTAAGCCTTTGGTTCTTCCATATCTTTCCTAGCCTATTGTCCTATCAGCAAGTTCTAATCACTACACAGCTTCCCTCAATCACAAAAAGAACCTCCTGCCTGCTGTATCATCCCTAACCCACAGATATCCTCTTAAAACTCTCAGCACTAAT
Organism: Dolichotis patagonum; assembly: GCA_004027295.1. Lineage (NCBI taxonomy): Eukaryota > Metazoa > Chordata > Mammalia > Rodentia > Caviidae > Dolichotis > Dolichotis patagonum. The sequence continues at coordinate 25,759 of PVJX010023264.1, read as the reverse complement.
CTTTCAACTCAACTGAAAGTACTCCAATAGAATCAGACCCCACATCAACCTTTTCTTCTCATCTATCACTATGCCCCACTTCAAATCTCTCCCTTAGTAATGTTGTAGCTTGGCATAACTGATGCCATCTTGAGGCCTGCATTTAACTAGTGCCTTGTATTTGACCCAGGAAAATGGAAAATCACTCAGGGTATAAGTCTCATGAGAAAATCAGAATGAGCTGTACCCACAGGAGAAAAATTAACCTGTTCAACAATAAGGATACAGGTATCAACCAAAAATTAATATGAGTCTAGTTATTGTTTCCAACAGGATGTCTTTTGTGATTCTCTTTTTTAAAAACTCTAACTTTCCAGTTCAAAGCCACTTGTTTAGACTCTAAAATGGGGTGGTCCTGAGCTCAGTTAATTAAATTTCAAATTTATCAATTTGGTTGCTTGGATTCCTATATTGTTGTTCACAAACCCACCTCATTTGGGGGCTCGCCCTGGATTATAGGATCCAAGCCTCTCTTTGAGGCGATTGTTCGTCAGGGGGACTACTGAGAGACATTCCTGTCCCCTCCCCAGGAATCTCTTTGTTTCAAAGAAAACCAAAACCCCTGGATGCTAATCAGTAAGACTGTTTTAGTTTTTGTTGGGTGCCCCTTGGGAGTCTTTGGAGACACTGGACACAACATTAAAATCTCCAGGACTCATTCTCAAAGACATTGGCTAAGACCTGTTGGCCATAAGGTCAAACTAGTTCAGCATGCAGTCTGCTAGTCTCTGTCTTTGTTTTGTTAATCTTGGTTGTCACCAGTTTAATGTTTGTTATTTGTCTGTTATTTGTGTGACTGGGTCAGTCTGCTTCTGCTTTTCTGTCTCCCCTGCAATGTGTTCTTAACCATTTTCAGGAATTTCATCAGAGAGCCTCTTCCTACAGTGAACCTGTTTACCCAGGGAAGCTCCCAACTTTTTTGTGAATTTAAATGGCCTGCTTTCTGGAAGGGACTTTTAACCACTCTTTGTGTTAACAGGTCTACCTCAACTCTGAAACACAACAGCGCTGCCACTGTAGCTGCCACTGCTACCGTTGCTGCAGGCGCCCCACCCACCAGGTCCTCCAGTACACACACACACCCCCTCACCCCCCCACCGCCGCCTGCAGGCCCTGCACCCCGAAACCTGAGGCCCAGACATCTCTGGGTGCCCCTTCCTTCTCCTAGCTCCCTGAGTAATCAGCCCAAGCATGGCACTTTAACTGTTTCCTGCCCAGCGACTCCCAGCCCAGCAGCAGCAACACTAGTGACCAGACAGCAGAGACTAAAAGGAGCCAGAGCCAAAGCCCACACCACGCAGTGAAGGCAATGGTGGCTTCCAGCTCTCTGGAGCTGAGTGCACAGACAACAGTGTGGCTTCCCTGATGGACACAAACCCAGCCGGGTTTTATGGCCCCTTTTCTGGGCTTCTGCCCCAGGCCCCTCACCGGCCCTATCCAAGGTAAGGAGGCTCTCCTATGGTTTCGCCAGACTCATTTGGGTGCTTTTAAAGCAGCTGCTTGGAAGCCAACTAATGTGTCTAAACAGAGGTAAGTTAGGGACCTGATAAGGCTCCAATCTGTGTTCTTAGAGCATCTCTTATACACCTATTGATCCAGAGGCACCTGAGAATAGAAGCACCCTAAATATCGTGTTTGTCTCCTAGTTGGCCCCAGATACAAAAAACAGATAAATAAAAGCTTGAAAGGCTAGAAAGATTCAAAGGTAAGGCACTTTCAGAGTTAGTGGAGATAGCCCAAAAGGTCTTCAACAATCGAGAAGATTCATGGGACTTAAAACATGGACTGAGTTAGAAGAACAAGTTTTCAATTATTTAAAACAGGCTCTCATGAATGCTCCAGGCCTCACCCTCCCTCATTTAGCCAAACCTTTTCAATTGTATGTGGCTGAGAGTCATGAGCTCTCCTAGGACCCTGGAAGAGGCCTGTCGCCTATCTTTCCTGGCGATTAGACCCCACGGTCTAACCAAATTGGTCGCAGGGTAACCAAATTGCCTACAGACAACTGCAGCCACCGCAACCAAGAAAGCCTCTAAGTTGACTTTTAGCCAGAGACTTCAGATAGTGGCACCACATGCTGTGGAGACACTATTGCAGTCACCTACCAATACATGGCTTTCCTACACTCACATTGTCCAGTACCAAGCCCTTGTACCAGACACTGACTGCATCGAGTTCCTGTCTACGCTGACCTCAATCCAGTGACTCTCCTGCCTGATAATGACCCCTCAGTGCCAATACATAATTGTATGGACATTATTGACACAGTGTCAAGCCTGCAAACTGACCTATGTCTGACTTGCCCAGCCTAGAGCCATCCTTTTCACAGATGTCAGCAGTTACCTCTTCCAAGGTACTCAAGTGGCAGGAGCTACAATGACTACCGAAACTGAGGTAATATGGGCCCAAGTTTTAGGGTGGGAACTTCAGCTCAGCGGGCAAAACTGATAGCTTTTACTCAAGCCCTAAGATGAGGACAAATAGTTGCTACCGACTTTTGCTACCATCCATGTGCATGGGGCCATTTATCAGGAAAGAGGACTATTAACGTCAGCAGGAACAAAGATCAGGAATGCCTCCAAGATCTTAGATCTTCTGGCTGCCATTTGGTTGCCCCAAAAGACTGCCATTATACACTGTTTGGGGCACCAGCGAGAAGACACCCCAATAGCTCGTGAAAATGCCCTCCCTGAGGTAGCACTAAAACCAGTAGGGCCTATAATGCTCCTCCCTGCTCTCCTACCACCCATGCTACTCAAGTCATCCTATTCAGATTCAGACTTGAGACGAGCCAAGAGCCTAGAAGCCCAACTTTCTCTGGAAGGCTGGCAGATCGTTGGGCCCCCAGCCCATCCAGGAGACCCATCAGGCCACTCGCTTGGGGGAACCAAATTGTCCAAGTTATCTTGCCTGACTAAAGAGATCAGCCAAAAATGCCCACAATGGCTTCAAGTGAACCCTAAGCTGGCCACCACTGATGTTTGAAAGAGACAATGAGCACTTAGCCTGGAGACCACTAGGTAAGATAGACTTTATTGAAATGGGCCCAGGAAGAGGGAGACATAAATATCTTTTAGGTCTCATAGATACATTCACCTCGTGGACTGAAAGATTCGCCACTTGGACTGAATCAGCTCTCATCATAGCTAAGAAATTCCTCTATGATAGTGCTTCAATTCAGTTTGCCCAACTCCCTGAGGCCCAACAGTGGAGTAGCTTTCATAGCTCAGATCACTCAAAACTGCAGCTTTAGAAATTAATTGGAAATTACATTGTGCCTACGGGCCTCAAAGTTCAGGCCAAGTAGAGAGAAAACTATTTCAAAACTGGCTCTTGAGACTGGAAAAAACTGGGAAGTCTCCTTCCCTTTGCCCTTCTGCGTGTATGGTGTACCCCCTACCTCCAGGACATTAGTCCTTTTGAGGCTATGGATGGCCAACTGCCCTCTTTTATCCCATGTCCAAAATGATAAGTTGGCTGCTGTCACTAATGGGGAACTTGTTAAGTCCTTACAGGCTCTCCACCCTTCCTGCACTCGACCCACTGCTTGTTGCAGGGCCACCTGACCGTTCCTGAAAGACCTGATGACCCCCTGGCAGCTCAACCTGGTGATCAAATTTACATCAGAAGGAGACAGCCCACATCCCTAGGTGCCCACTGGGAAGGACCCTATACAGTACCTTGAGTATTCCTATGGCCTATATCAAGGTTGCTGGAAAGAGCCATTAGATTTGTCACTCCCACTTCAAGCCTGTAGGACCAGACACTCCAGCTAAGTGGACTATCAAAAAGTCTTCTGACCCTTTAAAGGTTAAGCTCCAAAGATGTGGACCTTAAGTTTGTTTATGTATATAATCTTCCTTCTTCCACCCATTCCCACGAAAAACCATTGCCCTGTAGCTTGTACATGGATTATGACTAGAACTTCAGATGGAGTAACTCTAGCCTCTCCCAGAAGCCTTGGGAATCCCCCACCTTAACGTCACCCTCTGTTCAATCATGGGGAGGGCTGACACAAAAAACTTTAAATGCACTGGCCTTGCCTCAGCCACCTGGATTCTACCTGGGTTTTTCTTGTCAGACCCAAATATTCCCTTCTATTCGTGTCTGGCCATCTCTAAAGTAGACGGATGTTCCACTAGTTCTGGATCAAACTTGTGCCATTATTATTATTATCACCAAACTGCATGGGGTTAAAACAGTAGCTCCCTGGTCAGATAATGACCCTTATCTGTCTGCTAGGTATGACTCCCATAAGGGCTACATTTTATTTTGGCCTAAGCAATGGGAAGATTCTTCTTGGAATGGAGGAAAAACTGGGGACATTTGCCTCTGTGTCACTGGGTGGGATCCTGGTTCACTCTTTATCATCCAGAGAAAACTAGGAAGTACTCCAATCCATTCAAAACCTCTTAGGCCCCCTTGGTGGCCTTGCCTGGCCACCAAAGGGGTAAGCCACACACCATGAGTTCCCCTCTCTTTCCATCTATCCCCAAGCAACCTCTTCATGCCCCAGTACAATTACAACCTGAGAGCCCTGTCTTCCAATTGCTGGAACTGATGTTTAAAGTTACTTAATAGTTCATCTCCCAATATTACTCGAGACTGTTGGTTATGCTTAAATTGAGCCCCCTATTACATGGGATTTGCTGCAAATGCAATTGTTGGGACCAACAATCGAACCCATATTGTAAACACCTCGTACCTCATGCTGGTAGGGGCAGGGACCTAAGTCCCTCACTTTGGGAAACATTCAGGGCTCTGAATTTTGTATTCAGTCTGTAAATTTCCCCTTGAAGTGCTCTCCATTCTAAATTAATTGTAATTCAACTGTGTATGCACAAAATGTCTCTTACACCCTTCAACCAACATTTAGTCTCCCTGCCAGGAACTTGGTTTGCCTGTACAAACGGCCTTACCCCTTGCACTTGTCTGTCTTTACTGGACCTAACCCTGAACTGTGTATCTTAACTCATATTCTTCCCCAAGTGTACTGGTATTCTGGAGAAGGAGGGAAAAATACATATGGGGTTACCCAACTTCACAGGAGGGCTCCAGTCCTAGTTCCTATCCTCTTGGGATTAGAAGTAGCTAGTTCCACAATACTAGGAACCACAGCCCTCATAATGGGAGGCCAAAATTACCAGATAGTAAGCAAAAAATGGATTATGATCTAGCACACTTGAACAAAATGTTCATCACCTGGAGGAGTCTCTAAACTCCCTGGCTGAGATGGTCCTTCAGAATTGGTGAGGTCTAGACCTCCTATTCTTAAAACGGGGGCGTCAATGCCTAGCCCTTGGTAAATCTTGTTGTTTTTAAGAACAGTCTTAATCAGCTCAGAAAGAACCTAGAATTGATATAAAATATAAAAATTTGTTCTCTACCACCCCATGGCTGACCACCCTACTCTTGGCTCTGGCAGGACATCTGATTTTGCTGGTCATTACTATTGGCCCCTGCATGATAAACTGTTTAATGTGTTATATCCAAAGCCAAGTCCAATCTATTAAAATTAATGGTTATACATTCCCAATATGAGGATCTGCAAAATTATAGATAAAAAGAGATGACTTTTAAAAAAATGAACAGGAATCAAGGATTTGATTCATGTACTAAAGCCAGCGGGGAATGTTGTAGCTTGGCATAAGTGACGCCATCTTGAGCCCTGCATTTTACTAGTGCCCTGTATTTGACCCAAGAAAATGGAAAATCACTCAGAGTATAAGTCTCATGAGAAAAGCAGAATGAGCTGTACCCACAGGAGAAAAATTAATCTGCTCAACAAAAGAAGCAGGATACAGGTGTCAACCAAAAATTAATGTAAGATTCTAGCTAAATTATTTCCTACAGGATGTCTTCTGTGATTCTGTCTTTTAAAAACTCTGTAACTTTTCAGTTCAAGGCCACTTGTTTAGAATGTAAAACGGGGTGGGGAGGAGTCTGTATATGAGTGGTCCTGAGCTCAGTTAATTAAATTTAAAATTTATCAATTTGGCTACTTAGATTCCTATATTATTGTTCATGAACCCACCTCAGTAACTCCTCATCCAGCCACCCCCATGAGCTCCACCACCTCACGTACCTCATTGTAGAACAACTACAAATAATTAACTGTCCTAGTGTGCATAGAGAACACATAAAGCGGGGAGAGTTTAACTGCAAGGATTATAATACAGAAGTGTTGTAAAATTGAACCTGTTCATGCTGTTATAATCAGAAGTAGTTCTTTTGGCAAAACATAGGGACAGAGTCCAAGTTACTTAAAGTAAATAACAGAGGAGTAAATACTAGCATTGGATGTACAAAGCTAGAAGTTATTCATTAGGAGGCAACATCTTACTAACAATCTCCACACAAGCCACAAACTCTCCTCACTCTTCTAGACTTCAATCTGCAATACCTCTCCTAAAAAGGAGAGGAAATGGGAAAGTAATAATAAACAGTAAATATACATAACAAAAAAACAGATACAAAGCTGGGTGTGATGGCACACACCTGTAATCTCAGTACTTGCAAAACTGAGGCAGGAGGACTGTTGAGAGTTCAAGACCAGCCTGGAATATAGAATGAGCTCAAGGCCAGCCTAAACTGCATAGCAAGACTCTGTCTCAAAAAGACAAAAAAACCCCAGATATACATACACATGGACCACAGGGAAACATGACAATGGGAAGACCCTCGAGGTCTTCCAACTCTACTAAGACACAGCCAGGGGTCACAAATAAGAGAGGAAAGCAAATAGCAGGTAGCAGAACTCTATGAAAAGTTTATAGAAGGAAAGAAGATGCATTCAAAGAGGAAATGAACCAAAAGTTCACAGCAATATCACTCAATATGCCCATAGTCACTTCAAGGCAAGTAAGTAAAAAATTGGACAAGCTAACTAACATGGTTCAAAGTTTGAATGACAGATTCAACAAAGATACAGATTCCTTGAAAAGACATCATACAGAAATACCTGAAATAAAAAACTGCACAGAATAAATGCAGAAATGACCAATGTGAAGATAAAGTATCTAAAACTGAGGCCAAAATAGTAAACTATGACAAAATACTCAGAAGATGCCACAAAAAAAGAACAACAACAACAAAAAGAAAAAAATCGAGACATGGTGGCACATGCCTGTAATCCCAGCACTATGTAGGAGGATTGGTGGGGACCACAAATTCACAGTGACTGGTTTTGCATATTTCCCTGTGGGATGAAAGGAAGAACTGGGACTGTTGATACCACCCATCTGGGATTTCCCATTAACTCTTCCAAACATAAGATCATCTATGCCTTCTTATGCCATCTCAGGATTATACTCAAGGACAAGATACTCCATCTATGGCTTCTTAAATCATCACAGGATTATATTTGGGTCAAGATACTTGAAATATAAGATTATCTACACCCTCTGGAGTCAGAGTCTAGATCCACATATCACTGTATAGACCAAATAAACAGTGGCTGTTTTGGGAGTGGAGGAGGTCTGATCTAGAGACACTGACTTCTCCACCACAGCCATTGTTGGAATATGATACTTGTCTCTGTTTTTTTTTATTTTTTCTTGTGACATTCTTGAGACTGACAATCAGGACTTTTAGCAGGGTTTTCAATATTGATAATTGGGACTCTTGGCAGGGTTCTCGATAGAGGATTAGGCAGAGGATCACTATCAAGAGGAGGATAAGGCAGGAGGATTGCTGTTGATTTGAGCCCAGCTTGGGCTACATAGTGAGATCAAGGCTGTCCTGAACTCCATAGTGAGAAAAAAGAAAAGACCATTCAACAGCTAGTTGATGGCAACCTAAGGCTAATTAGAGTTAGAGAAAAGCTAGAAGATAACACAGATGAATTTACTAACATGTTTACAGAAATCATGAAAGAAAATTTCCAAATATAAGAAGAGTTTAAAATACAAGTGAGTGATGCAGGGGCTGGGTGGGTGTTCAGCGGCATAAGCACCTGCCTGGCAAATGCAAGGTCCTCGATACCAAAAAATAAAAGGTATAGAAACAAGTGATGCTTACAGAATACCAAACAGCATGATTAGAAAAAAGCTCACTAAGGCAGATCCTTATTAAACTGTCAGATATATAGGGAAAAAATTTTAAAAAAACATCACATATAAAGGTAAACCTTAAAGGCCAAAAGAGCTTAGAACAAATTATTTCCAACCCAAATTAATTTATCCAACAAAGCTATCCTTCACAATGGAGAAGTGGGCCAGGGGTTTAGCTCAGCAGTGTAAGTGCCTGCTTGACAAACTTGAGGTTGAGTTCAATCCCTGGAACAAAAAAAAAGAGAGAAGTAAGTTTTTTCCATGAAAAAGACCAGCTCAAAAGATATATGTCTTCTAAACCAGCACTCCAAAACATACTCAAGAATATCCTCAACAGAAACAACAAAACTGACACAGCTAAAACTCATAAGAAATGAAAACCCCAACTAAGGTCAACGAGGTTATTTTATTATTACAGTAACAAAAAAAACAACAGGAAAAGAAAAAGAGTCACCAACAGAGAAAGAAGGCAATGATAGTAAAGAATCAACATATCTCAGTAGTCTCTCTCAATGTTAACAGCCTCAATTGTCCAATTAAAAGCCAGAGATTGGCAGATTGGATCAAAAATCAAAACTCAACTGTCTGTTGCATTCAAGAAATTCATCTAATACAAAAAGATATTCATAGACTTAAAATTAAATGATGGAAAACAATAATTCAAATACTAAGACCCTGAAAACAAGCAGGAATATAAATTTTAATCTCAGACATGGTAAACTTCAAGCTAAAACTGATTAAAAGAGACCAAAAAAAGTTATTACATACTAGTTAAGGGAACAATCTAACTAGAAAAGATAACATTAATCAATATTTATGTACCAAATAGCAGAGCACCTATGTTCATAAAACAAATACTGATGACCTTAAAAGATCAAACAAACACTAACTCAATCATAACAGAGGATCTTATTACTCTACTTTGGCAAAGAGATGGATCAACTAAGCAAAAGATCAGTAAGGAAAGATCGCAGCTTGACTACATCTGTGAACATATGGACTTAATAGATATTTACAAGAGTATTCCATTCCTATATAGCAGAGTATACATTTTTTTCTGCAGCACATGGTACTTTTTCCAAAATAGATTATATACTCTTTCACAAAGCCTGCTTAAGTAAAAATAAAAGAATTGAAATTACCCCATGTATACTTCCAGACCACTAGAAATCAAAGACAGAAAAAAACAATCACAAAAAAGGTAGAAGCTCCTGGAAAATTAACAACACATTCCTAAACAACCAATGGGTCACAGAAGAAATTTAAAAATTTCTGGAATTTAATGATAATGACTTTACAGCTCATCAAAACTTCTAGGACAATACAAAAGCAGCCCCCCCCCGCCGCCGATTAGGTAAACTGTGTAAGGACTTAAAATTGTTATTTGCTTCACAACATTCAACAAGGAGTCAGGATTTAAGTCCACACATGGTAGTGTAAGCCTGTAGTCCCAGCATTTGGGAGGCTGAGACAGGAAGATTACAAGTACAAGGCCAGCCTGGACTACACAGTGACTTCAAAGCCAACCTGAACTACACAGTGAGACCTTGTCTCAAAAACAAAAAGGGTCAGGGTCAGGGATTTAGCTCAGTGGTTCAAGTGCTTGCTTGGTAAGTCTGAGGTCAAGAGTTCAATCCCCATACCTCCCCCCAAAAAAGGTCAGGATTCAGTAAATCAGAAACACAAGTTTAAATATCACATTGTTTCTCTTGTATGAGAAACTCTAAGGGTAAACAAGAAGAAAAATAGGATATTGGGAAGTAGGAAAAACTTGTCCTGTGGGAAGGGGAACAACAAGGCAGGGAGGGGCAAGGGAAAGGGATTTAAAAAAAAAAAAGAATGGAAGGGAAAAAATGGAACCAAAACTTACGTAAATGGGGAAAGGAAGGACTGAAAGGAGGGGAGGGGAATGAGAAAAGAAGAATTAAGATATATCATGTACAAATAGAAATTCTCTGTAATGAATGTAAGTACTATGTATGGCAAATACATACTAATAAAAATTTTTAAATAAAAACAGATTAAAACATTTACTTGTAAAGTTCTTTTTAAGTACAATACTTTATCACACATAAAGCAAATATTTTTTTCATTTTATTTGCCACCTTTATGTCTTTTGTTTGACACTAAACTCAGAAAACTGTCCCATTCCACATTAGAAACAAAATTCATGGTTTTTGTAGCGCTTTTAGTAGCTTTATTTTCTTATTTTTAAATAGTTGATCATGTGAAAGTTATTTTGGTATATGTTACACTAAGAAGCCAGCTCATTTTTTCCAAGTGGTTGGCCAATTATCCTCAAATTTTCTATTGATTAATCCCATCTTTTCCCCACTGATCTGAAATCATTTTTATCATAAATTTTCTTATCTATTAGGTTCTATTTGCAGACTTCTCTGTTCTATGGTCTGTATTTTCCTCCATATTATACACTTACGTGTCTGTCTATTCAAAAGGAAAACAGCAGTGAGGCAACTTACAAGACACAGAAAGCTATTTTCAAGTAACTCGTACTGGGGCTCAGTGGTATATACCTGTAATCCCAGCTACCCAGAAGGCTGATGCAGGAGGATCAGAAGTACAGATTGGGCAATTTAGTGAGACCCTGTCTCACAATAAAAAGTATAAAAGGGCTAGGTACTGGGCGTAGTGGCACATACCGGTTATCTCAGCACTGGGGAGGCTGAGGCAGGAGTATCACTGAGAGTTTGAGGCCAGCCTAGGCTATAAAGTGAATTCAAGGCCAGCCTGAACTGCATAGTGAAGCTCTGTCTCAAAAAGATTAGGGTGAAGAGACTGCCCAAGGACAAATACAGAATGTGGAAATGTTTCATTGGTTCTGAGTTCTGGTTTTCTTAAGTATGTCTTTGTCTTGACTACAGAAATGGGCAAGTCCAAAGGAAAGCCTGGCCAATCTGATTGGCCACTCAGGATGACTGGTGAGAACTGAAACGTTCTATTTTCTCTTAGTTTATTTTAAAATTTTTTCTTAGTTTTTTGATGAAACAACTACCCAAAAAAGATATGTTTGGGGCTGAGGATTTAGCTCAGCAGCATAGGTACTTGCCTGGCAAGCATGAGGTTGTGATTTCGATCCCTGGGACCTAAAAAAAATGTTTATTTCATTTAAAATCCACAGTGTTTAAGTTGGCTAAATCTTAAAATGAGAATTATAGAAAAGGATCTGAGAAGCTAGATTCCAGCCTCCTTTACAATGCACAAGTCCTCTATATTTCTGTTAGTGGCCTGGCAGTCACAACTCCATGAAGCATTGTAATGCATTATTGAATGTGTGTAATTTCTAGAATGTTATTCCGATAAAATTCAGACCTGCTCTTATTGTTGGTAGTGCTGCACTCTTGAGAAACCTAGGTGGAATATTTTTTACCCCTGAGATTACAGTAAGTTTTTTGTTTTGTTTTTTTCTTTAGGTACTAGGGATTAAATCCAGGGATGCTTTACCACTGAGTTATCCCCCTAGCACACCTCTATTTTTTTCCTTTGTCTTTTTTGAGACAAGGCTTCACTATGCAGTTCAAGCTGGCCTTGAATTCACTTTATAGCCCAGGCTGGCCTCAAACTCTCAGTGATCCTCCTGCCTCAGCCTCCCCAGTGCTGAGATAACAAGTATGTGCCACTATGCCTAGTACCTAGCCCTTTTTTACTTTTTATTGTGAGACAGGGTCTCACTAAATCGCCCAATCTGTACTTCTGATCTTCCTGCATCAGCCTCATCAGCTGGGATTACAGGTATATACCACTGAGCCCCAGTACAAGTTACTTGAAAATAGCTTTCTGTGTCTTCTAAGTTGCCTCACTGTTTTCCTATTGAATAGACAGACACATAAGTGTATAATATGGAGGAAAACACAGACCATAGAACAGAGAAGTCTGCAAATAGAACCTAACAGATATGAAAATTACAGACATATACCACCACACCCAGCTCTTTATTCTAACATAAAGCTGAAGCTTTACTCTGAAATGAGAGGCTCTGTTTTGGCCTGCCCACCAGAACTGGCAGTTGAACCAGCATATTTACACTGTGCTGCAGGCCAGTCTGTGCTACATAGCAAGACTGTCCACCAAAAAAAACAAAACAAACAAAAAAAAGAGTAAAAACTTAGGATGCGCTATACTACCCACCTGTCTCCCTATGCTCTTTCAGGAAAACAACACTAATCCAGTCTAGGGCTCTAGAGTACAACAAAAGACAAGCTGGAGGGTAAATCACCCAAAATTTTATTAAGAAATATTTCCCTCTCATATCTCTGAGAAAACTGATAGGCAAATAGCCTGTTCAAGACTCCTACTGCATTGAAATCTTCCTCTTCCTTGTGGCTGAATCTAACCACTTTACAAATCAGCAAGAAAAATAACTTTGCTCCAAAATGTCAAAAACAACAGTCTACATAAAGAATGAGGCCTCAAGAGTAAATAAAGCCACAGTAGTTGTAAGCAAAAGAGGAACAAACACTAATTTTTTAAGGGGTCAAATGCTTTTTTCTTTTGTTTTTTGGAGACAGGGTCTCATTATGCAGTTTAGGCTGGCCTCAACTCACAGGGATCCTCCTATACCACCACACGCAGCTTTACCTTCTTAAAGGATCATATAACAAACCCACTCCATTGAATAAATGAAAAAATTCTATTACAAGTAAGAAAATCTGTACCATTTGTTTGAATCTGTTCAAATGTAATTTTCATCATGGATTGACCTCATTACTGTCTAGCATTCACAATAACAGGATATAAAATACATCAGCCATGTTAAGGAGAAATCATTCATTTATTATTTAAATATTGCAAGACAACATCTGAATTCCTGTAGCACAATTTAAATGGATTACTTTTTTGATAAAGCAGAATATAATAGAAAAAAGATTAGTTTCCAGTAATGTCTATATCTCTATTCAGAATTAAGTCTTCCACAGACATATTACCTGGGAATAAAAGTCTATTACAATAAGCGAAGCTTCAACCACAGCGGCTACTGTTCGTGCCAGGAAGTTCATCCCTATAGGAGGAATGATGTGCTATGTCAAACAGCTGTAAGGCTACAGCCTTGAGGGCATTGGAAGTATAGTATCCTATTTCACAATGAGCAGCTCAGTGAACTTCAGTTTATTGGCAACCATGCTAGCAACCTTAACTGATAGCTCAATCAGATGAAAATAAACTGAGAAATCCCTTAACTGATGTCTCTTGATTTACATTGTTGAAAGGTACACACAGTTTATTAACATGTAATTCTGAAACAGAATTACATTTAAAACTCCTTACTCAGATTTTGGTTAGCAGTAAGAATCTTTCAGAAATTCAAGTTCTTCATATTATTCAGTAATTTGTCAGCCAGGATACATTCAGGCAACAACTCCAACTACAGAATAGGTTCAGAGCTTTGGGAAAGACAGTATTATCTAGAACACTACTAGTAGACAAAAAATTATCTGTGACTTGATACCGTAAGTGCAGTACAGTAAGACAAACATATTTTCTTATGTTGGCTTAAGCTTCAAGCCCCTGATGCCCTGTGAAATGTGATAATTTTATTCCTATGGTTTTTGATACCAAGAACTCAAGCTTTAGGACTCTACAGCTTAATTTGTACTCCATACCAAGTAACAGTACAATTCACTATAAATGAGGCTGAATCAATACAGACTTCAAAACCAAGCCCAGAAGACAGTTATAATACCCTAACGAAGTCTGAAAAAAAATTAGTTTTATACATATATGGTCCTTCAATGAGTTTTGCCTATAACACATTTTTCAAAGAATGTTAATGTAGTGAAGATAACTGCAACTTACTGATCAAATATTTGAATACTTATACTTACCTGGGATTTCACTTCTGCCGAAAGAAATAGGAAGAACAGGACTCACTTTAAAAAAAAACAACTTTAGAAAGGAAGGTAAAAATCTTATCACACTATCATTTGTGGAAGCAGCATAAAAGAGGCAGTCAAGGGTAAAACACTGGTGAAATAGGTCAAAATTAGGCAAAGAAAGTATTAATAACAGTACCACAACTGTGCCCTTTATAATCAGTAAATCACTCCTAAAAATTTTCATTTGGCACCACATGATGTGTTTAAGAGAAACACTCTGGGATGTTTTGAATCAGACATGATTCTGTTAGCTTAGCTGCAAGAGAATTTTTAAGGGGGGTGAGGTGGAGGAAAGAAAAAATAGGAAATAGACAAGAAAAATCTTGAGTCATCATCTAAACCAAAAAAGTACAGATAGCTTTAAACATCAGGTCAAACACTAAAATGACTGATATAGGCTCAAGTGGTTTATAAAACCTGTAAAAAGACTACACCAGCAAAGTCCACCTTAATCTGTCAGAGTTTAGAAACTAAAACAGGGGGCAACATTTTAGCTTAAAACCTTATCTCAAGAGAATCAAAAACACTTCTCATGATAAAAAATACCTGAAACCAGATATTTTTAAAAGCTCCAAAACCCAAAATATAAAGGGGGGAAAAGAACTAATTCAGAAGACTCAATCAATCCATAGACTCACAAGGGCTAGACAGTCTGTATCTCCCTTCCACACTAACCATCCCATGGAAGACCAAGGGAGATCAGACCTTCCAGACATGGTAGATGCAAAACTCTGGAGATTCCTTGTGGAACAGCATTTTTCCCTCTCTTGTGTTTCTCCCTACTGTGTAGGAAGCAAGTCTGGCTGTGCTATTCTATTACCATTATATATCCACCCATCTGCAACATGGTACTGTACAGATAAGTAAAAAGTATGTTATCTAGTTCCCTTTCCCCTAGTTGAGGCTCAGGTATAGGGGTAATTCTCCTGTACACAGTCTATTAGGCTGACTCAGTGACTTCAACAGGCTTAATCATGTGGTCAGGTTTGTTGCCAGCTGCATAATGCTCCCACATCTGCAGATAGAGCCGCTCTAATTCCATTGTATACTGTTTGGTGTTGAACAGAGGGCTAGATATTCTCTGCTTCCAGACTTTGCCACGTATTTTCTTTAGGCTGCATAATAAAAAGAGAACCAAATTTACAAATCAGAGCAGAAACTCAAAACTAGACTCTGTTATACCCAGTCACCTTTGTGGCAAAATACATGACCAAAGTTCACAATATTTTCTTTTCTGATTAGTCCCTGTTACATCATGTTGAAAAAAGAAAGGGTCAGGGCCGGGATTTAGCTCAGTGGCTTAAGTGCCTGCCTGGCAAGCTCAAGATTGTGAGTTCGATCCCCAGTACCAAAAACAAACAAACAAACAAAAAAAAAAACCCAAAAACAAACGAAAAAAGAAAGGGTCATAGCTAACATAATGTTAATAGTATTAAGTATTATAAATTTCGATCCTCTGAAAAACTAGTTCTTTCCTAAACAAGGAATCTAAAGGGTTACCTCTCCATTTCATCCCATTTCTACCCATTTCATCCTATTTCTACCATTAAACTAAAATTGAGAATTGGTAATGTTATTCAAACTATGTACTTATCTGTTAGATGTAAACTGCCTTTTTGTAAGCAATTTAGCTATGTGTGTATTAACAACCTTAAATATTCATAATTCTCTGACCTACCAATTACACTTTTCAATCTGTTCAAAAGAAATTATCAGATGCAGATATACACCATCAACAAACATGTAAAGATGTTCACATCTTACATCATCATTTATAAAAGTTTGGAAATATGAAGTATTCAGTTTATGAAGTCACTTTTATTTTGCTTTTTGAGACAAGGTTTTGTCTCAAAACTGTTTTACTATGTAACACAGGCTAGTATGAAATTCATAATCCTCTTGCCTCATCCTCTCAAATGCTGGGATCACAGACATGCACCACCCAACCCAACATTAAAGACTTCAATTAAACATAAAATACTTAAGAGGAAAAGAAATATAGTATGTATAGTGCTGTAATTTCCTACTAGCACTGAACTGAGTCCTTTAGATATATAATAAAAAAGTATTCCTAGTAACACCAGGACTATGGCTCTGTTCAGAAATAGAGGGGGATAAGAAACGTTCCTTTTTTGCTCCACCTCTGAATATATTCAAGAATTATTACTTCAGAATCAGAAGATGGAACACTCCTGTTCATTTCTGAAAGCAGTAATTAAAAACTTGTTTTAATGTTGGTTGTGACAGAACTAGTAAAATGGTTGTGTATCTCTTCTGACCTCAATCATGTTTATAGTAATAGTACCTTCCAAAGAAGATCCTCCATGCTGTTTTTCTTTTTAAAACTTCTATGTCTATGATAAAACTATGATACATCCAAACAATGAAATACTATTCAGCAATCAAAAGGAATCTGCCAAATGAAGAGCCTATTTTAGTACATACTGTATGGTTCCACATGTATAAAGTTCTAAAAATTTTAGGTGAAACTAATTCATAATCTTTTAAAAAATACATGATATTAGTCATTCTTTCTGGGGTGAGATGAAATCTCAGTGCTGTTTTAATTTGCATTTCTCAGATGACCAATGATGTTGAACATTTTTTCATTTATTTATTTGCCTTTTATATTTCTTCATCTGAGAAATGTGTGTTCATCTCAGACATACAACTAATTTTAGATCACTAAAGGGATTAGTTGGTGCTTATATTGACTAACTTTGCATGCCTGTAATCTTATAATGTGAGCAACTATTCTGAAAACAATATGCAATATATTAACCATTGTTAATTTATTATCCTGTTTCAAAACTCCGTATTGTTTTTATTTTTATTTACTTTTCTCTCTTTAAAATAATTTTTTTAACTCTAGTAACAGTAGTTGTCTCTGGGAATTCACAAAGGGGATGAATGCAGAAGCAACATGAAAGAACTTGCTGGAGTAAAGTAAGGCTCTATAGCTTGAGAGGAGTTTGGGTTACAAAGATTATTTCTCAAAGCTCACTGACTAAGAACTTTGTGTTTCACTGTATAATAAATTCTGCCTCAAAAGAAAAAAGCACTGAATTCTAATTGATAATGCCCATTATTTAGTATTTAGGGAAAAGTATACTGATGTCTAACATTTATTTCAAAATTTGTCAAATAATGCCAGGTATGGTGGCACACACCTATATCACAGCACTCAGGAAGCAGAGGCAGGAAGATCCTTATGAGGCCAGCCTAGGCTACAGAGTGACTTCAAGGCCAGCCTAAATTACATAGCAAGACCTCTCAAACAAATGGTGTAAAATTTATCAAGATGGACTTCTTTCTGGAAAGAGGAATAAAGACAGACAGACATGTAACACAGCAATTATAGCAAAATGTTAGTAATAGGAACTATTACTAACATTAATCTTAGTAATTATAGTCTTACCAATAGTAACTGAACCTAAGCAGTAGGTATGGAAGTATTATACAATTGAAATTTTGCAAAATAAAATGTTAAGAAAAGTATTATATGAATTAAACTAAGTTCCAAGCATCTAGTAAAAATTTAAAATAGACTACATTGCTTACTATTTGTATTCCTGAGCTGACAGACATGATCATTTTTAATGGCTAGGGTCAAAATTTTTCTTTTCTATGCTCAAAGGAGAACATTCTGAAAATACTAAGTAGCTAACAGATGTTGAATGCTATGTATGATGTACCAAGCACTGTTCTAAGTTCTTCACATGGAGTATCTTTTCTAAACCTTCTATCTCTGCAACATAGGTGCCACCATTACGCTCCATTCTACAAGTAAAAGAAAAAAGTACATAGGCATAATCTCACCCTAAAGCACAAAGCTTGTAAATGGTAAAGAGCCTGGACTCAGTGTCCTTCTCTAACTTTTATATGCCTCTTCTTAAAAAAAGAAAAATAAATCACCAAATACCCAAAGAAAAAACCCATTTGAAAAATTAACACTAAACCAGGTGAGGTGTCACACACCTATAATCCCAGCACTTGGGAGGTTGAGGCAGGAGGGTCATTGTGGGTTCAAGGCCAGGCTGGGCTACAAGGTGAGTTCAAGATCAGCCTGAATTGCATAGCAAGACCCTATCTCAAAAAGACAAAAAAAAAGTACTACCCAGGGATGGTGTGCATGACTGTAATCTCAATACTCTTGGAGGCCCAGACAGGAGGATTTCAGGGTTAACCCTAGCTTGCGCAATTTAACAAGACTTTTTCTCAAAATAAAAAGTTTTGGAGTTGCAGATTAGCTCGGTATTAAGGTCCTGGGTTGAGTCCCCAGTGGCAGAGAAAGGGGAAGATAAATACTATTTCATTGTATGGATGAACCTTCATTTACCTCACCATTACCCCTCTAATTCCAAGCCATCTTCAGGTAGTTATGTGTTTCTGTTTTTTCATGCTCTAATGAAGTGGCAGTACAAGGGTCATAGGTCTGGCATTTTTTAAGATTCTGAAACATCTGAGGAAAGGTTGTATCAATTTATTCATTGATGTATGTATGAAAGGACCACTGCTTCAATGTTCCTTCATTAGTACATTAAAAATATTTATTTTATAGGCAAATAATGGGTATCCCTCAATGTTATTTTAATCGGCATTTCTACTAGAGAATCTGAAAGTTTTTCTTGATAATCATTTCTACTTCCATTCAGTGAACTGCCTTGTTTACTTTCCTATGAGGTGATTTAAAATTTAAATGCTCTTCAAGCCACTAATACTTTTTTTTTGGTACTGGGGATCAAACCCATGACCTTGTGCTTGCCAGGCAGGCACTTATGCCACTGACCTAAATCCCGGGCCCTAAGCCATTAATACTTTGACATATGAAACGAAGATTCTTTCCCTGTTGTTTGCCTTATAATTTTGTTGAATTTATTCAGCTTTTTATTCTTTACATAGTAAAATCTAGTGATTACTTCACTAAGAATCATTTCTTTTCCCATTTATAGATCATACAGCTATTTTATATTACTCTTAATTTATTTATTTTAGAGCAGCTATATTCTAACATAATTTTGTTCATGGAGAGTTTACTTACTATTCTAAATCAGTTCCCAGTTTCACAGCTATGTCTTCATATTCTTGTCTATTTTTTGCAATAAGCTCAAGACAGCCTAAGCAAGTGAGCTGAGAAGCTGCAACTCGAGAAGCAAGGGTCTCTCCTGTAACATAAAACAACTACACATTTAAGAATGTAAATAACACATGATTTTCAACATTATTTATGTTAAGCATCCATACAACACAGATGAGAACAAATGTTCTGATCTCAGATTTGATTAAGTCTCATTTTTTATTATCTCAAATGTTACTTTCAGCTCAAGATACCACCCCCAAAAGGATATTTTGTTTTTTTAAAGAACAAGAAAGGTATCAATGATTTACCACCAATTTACCTGGCATAGTCACCATTGGTGTTCCTGCCCACAGGACATCCATGCCTGTAGTGTGCCCATTACAGAGTGGAGTGTCCAGACAGACATCAGCCAGCTGGCCTCTCCTGACATGCTCCTCTTTAGGAGCAACAGGTGAAAAAATGATACGGTTCTGGGGCAGGCCCATGTTTTGTGCATACTGTTGAATATTGGGCTCTCCTACTGCTGGGAAACGCAACAGCCAGAGCACACTATTGGGAACACGTTTCAGAATCTAAAGAAGAGAAAATAAGAATAATTATTAGCTATACATCTCTCCTTCGCAACAAAGGTTCCTGCAGGTCTCTAACAATTCTATTGCACTCGATTCATTCTACCCAGAAAGAAGCCTATTGTGAATCTAAATTCTTCTTCACACAGATGAATTATCAACTAAATTATTTCTCTTCTGCTTAGCTGTCCTCAGTGAGTATCAGGAAAGAGGAAAATGTTATTGAAAGACTCAAAATAAGCTATTAACTGGCAAAATGTAAGGCAGGTTTATCTTATGGGAATTGATATAGTCCATGTACACTAATGGACACTAAGAGACAGAAATTTTCCACTTCAATTTTATAGGTTTACCTTTTCTCTCTTTTTTTTGTGGTACCAGGGATTGAACTCATAACCTTGTGCTTGCCTGGCAGGCAGTTAGGCCGCTGAGCTAAACCCCTGGCTGTAGGTTTACTTTTTGAGACAGAGTTTCAGTATGTTGCCCAGGCTGGCCCTGAACATCAAGGCTCTAGTGAGCCTCCTGTCTCAACCTCTGAAGTAGTTGGAACTACTTTGACAGGTTGAGACAGGTAGCACCTGCCACCACACCTGATATTTCAATCTTTGGGGGAGGGGGATTTCAAACTTTCATGTCACAACAAAGAAACGCATATTTGCCTTATTTGTCTAACGTAGATCATAAGTAAGCAAACTTCTTCTGTAAGGGTCAGACACCAAGTATTTTTGGTTTGGTGGCCAAAGGACTCTGTCAAAACTGCTCAATTCTTTTGTAGCTTAAAGGCAGCCACTAGAAATATGTAAACAAAGAGGCATGGCTGTGTCTCAATAAAATTTTATTTATAAAAACAAGCAGTGGGCTAAGTCTGACCCACAACCCAGTTTGCCAACTCCTAAACCAGATCTACATCTGTTCAATGTACCACAAAAATTCAAACTCCAGTCTCTGAAAGCCATGAGAATATATATGAATTTCCAAATTTAGAATATTTCAGACTTGTTAAAAAGTAGCACAATATTCTGTTGTTTTGTGTTTAATTTTACTCCCTTTTAAAATAAATTTTTTTAAAAAGTAGTACAATACGCATATATTATTAATACAGTTGGCAAGAACTCTTTAAACAAATGTTAGTATCCTTGCATCAAGATGCAAAAATATTCACAATAAATGAAATATAAATAGCCTAATGGCAGTTCAGGTAGTTCTGCTACTAGCTAAATTTGCCACAAATTTAGGAAAAAGATTTTAGTTTTCAGCTTCTTCAAGATGAGATCTTGTTATGTTGCCTGAGATGGTCTCAAACTCCCAGATTTACAATCCCACCTCAGCTTCCCAAGTAGCTGGGACTATTTGTGTGCACCACCATAGCTTGGCAAGGAATACAGTAGAGAGGAGAGGGGAGAGGAAGGGCAAGGAGAAGTAAAAATTAAAAATATTTTATGTACATGTCATGTATGATCTCCCCTTGATGAATGTAAGCAGTATGTACTGCAAACATACTAACAAAAAGTTTTAAGTTAAAGAATTTTAAACACTTGGAAATGAGGATATTAAGGATATTAATAGGAGATCTCTACTCACTTGCTTCCTCTTCTTTTAAACAAACAAAACAGGTATCAGGCAAGGCAGGACACACCTGTAATCCTAGCACTCAGGAGGCTGAGGCAGGAGGATCACCAAGAGTTTAAGGTAGTGAGCTCAAGGCCAGCCCAAACTACATAGCAAGGTTGTCCCCAAAAACGGGTATGGTGGAGGAAAGGGGAAACCAACCAAGGAATTATCTCCAAATTACCTAAAGGTAAAAATACACCGCTTTAGTTCTACGGTCTAAGATTTAGTTATGGATATCCAATATCCTGCTTATGCAAACTGGTCTCATAAATGACTGAGAAGTAATAGTATAAATTGATTCCTTCTTGGTTTTAGCTTTCCAATACTGAGAGAATGTTAAACAAGAGTGGATTTACAGAACAGCTTTTACTATCAGTTTATACCAGGGAATACAAGCTACAGCCTAAGACAAATCTCTCATGGTGCCAGTTATTATAAATAAAATGACACTGGAACAGAGCCTTGCTCATTCATTTACAAAACGCATAGGGTGTTTTGGGCTACAATGGCCGAGTTAAGTAAATGTGAAGAAGAACATGGTCCATAAAACCAAAAGTATCTACCATCTGATCCATTAAGAATAAATTTGCAGGAGGTCAGGGATATTGCTCAGTGGCACAAGAGCCTGCCTGGTAAATGCGAGGTTGTGAGTTCAATTGCCAGTACCAAAAACAAAACAAAACAAGAACAAGTTTGCTGTCTGGCCTGGTAGTGCACACCTATAATCCCAGCATTTGGGAAGCTGAGACAGGAGAATAGTCACAGGTTTAAGGCCAGCCTCCACTACACACCAAGACCCTGTCTTTAAAAAAAAATTTATCCATCTATCTATCCACCCTTCCAAAGAACAAGTTGGCTGACCTCTGAGTGACAAAGAACACATTCATTAAGTATATAAAGCTTCATGATGTGAAATTTAGACACTGCAAGAAGACAGCTAGAGGCATAGCTCAATGACAGCACTTGCCTAGCATGAGGAAAGCTCTGAATTCAATCCCCAGCACCAAAAACAAAAAAAAGACAACACTGGAAGAAAAAAATTAAAAATGACCCCCAGAAATCTGTAATCCTTTTGTAGATTAAAGACAAACAAAAAGTACCCCCCCAAAATGACACAATGAAAGGATTAAAAAGGGACAGCTCCACCAAAACATCCTACACACAAAATTTTTACTAGTCTCTAGATGTTAACAATGAATCTACACATACTCACATTTGCCCACATCTGCAGTGTAGATGGGTCAATTTTATACAGCTGATTGAAGTTACAGTACACAATGGCATCTTCTGGTAAACCATACTGAGAACGGGTGGTTACAATAATGGTACGAGGAACCTCCTCTCCAGTGGCAGCCTTGTTGTTGATCTACAACAAGGAAGAGAATATGATGAATGTTATTTAAAGTTAAGACTATCCAGTATTTCTTTTCTTGCAATGGTTGGGTTCAAACAAAGGGCCTCATACATAACAGGCAAGTTACATCCTCAACCCAGTCCAATACTTTTTGACCATTATAGAATACGCAAGAGGCAAAACAGTATAAACATTGAAAGTCGTGTCCCTAGCTAGGCGTCAAGTCTGAGGCAAGAGCATCATTGCAAGTTCAAGACCAGCCTGGGCTACAAAGTGAGTTCAAGCCAGCCTGAACTGCACAGTGAGACCCTGTCTCAAAAAGATAAAAAAAAAAGTCATGTCCCTAAAGTATGAGAAAATATTTATGATATCATTGTTATTTTTAAAAAAGGAAAGAAAATAGTTCTAGCTTTGGGGGAGCAGTACTAGGGAGTAAACCCAGCACCTTCACACTAAGCCACATCCCTAGCCCTTTTAAAAATATTTTTCAGGGCTGGGGATTTAGCTCAGTGGCTTAAGCGCCTACTAGCAAGCCTCAGGTTGTGAGTTTGATCCCCAGTACCAAAAAGATATATATTTTTTTCATTTTCAGACAGGGTCCTAGATCGTTCAATTGCCCGTGTTGGGCTTTTAAGTTGTGTGTCTCCTGCCTCAGCCTCCCAGACTGATGGCTGGGGTGTGTGCCACCACTCCCAACTATAGTCATTTCCTGTATACATGTTTTATGGGGATTTTTTTGAGGGGAGTTGGGTTTTTGTTTTGTTTTGGTTTGGTTTTTTTGAGGCAGAACATCACCAAGTAGTCCAGGTTTGCCTTGCATTCACTATGTAGCTTGCATTCACTATGTAGCCCAGGTTGCCCTTGAACTCAAGGTGATCCTCCTGCCTCAACATTCCCATGTGCTGGGATTACAGGTGTGCAACACCACACTCAGTTCCCTGTATATTAATTTGCAAAGGACCAGACATGAGACTTACTGAAAACCCTATTACCAATACAACACCAAGTTTTTACTGTTTTCTTCATGAATGAAATGCTCTTTTCTAAATCATGCCTATCCTTCAAGGCTAAATTGCAATTACTCCTCCAAATGGTCTCTTCTCCAAAAACTCTTTTCACATTGACTATCACCATTTCTGAGTTTCTGCACACACAAATAGTTTTATCTTACAAATCCCACATACACAAAAGTGCCTTACACTGTTAGGTTAGTATAGACTTTTCAAATGAAAGTATTAACTCCTATGAGGAGTGGGATCCCTGCCTTACACTCTCTTGTCAGCGCTACAGAGTTACTTATTCAAGTATCTAATATATGTATGTACTCTGATTATATATATATATATATATATATATATATATATATATATATATATATATATAAAATGGTTAAGACATGTGCCATAAAGAATTCCATTTACTCCTATGAGTCAGTGACATTCACAGACTAAAGGAGAACAAGAAATCAACAAGCTAAGACCTCCTGTGGGCTGACAGCAGGAGAGCCAGACCCAAGCCCCTTCTGGTACACAGACAGGGAGACAAGAAAAGCCAATGTTGTGCCCATTCCCAACCCCCATAAGCGACCAGCTGATCTGGAGAAACACAGGTCTCAACGATAGTTAATAAGGTAAAATACAACTTAAGGCTTATAGTGTTTATAGTGTTTCACTGACTTTGCAGGCTTAAAGCCAACAGCCTAATCATCTATTAAGAGGATAACAATATGCAGTGTAGCATATATGGGAGGGATCTGATTCTGAAGGTGGCAGCCATTGTTAATTCTCTATTATGTTGTTTCAAAATCCTGTATCATTCTCATTGTTTTGTTTGGTTGCCTTTTATTTTGTTTTACGTTGTTTGATTTTATTATATCTGATGGCATGGGCAGCTATTTCAAAGATAACAAGATATATTATGGTAGCCATTTTGGATTTACTATTACCATGTTTTGGAGTCCTGTATTGCATTCATTGTTTTGTTTTTATTGGTTCTGTTCTGTTCTATTTTGATTTTACTATGTCTGTAGGCATGGGCAGCTATTTTGAAGACAAGAAGCATTATGATAACCACTGCTGATTTTCTATTGTTTTGAGATCCTGTGTCACTTACACTGTCTTATTTTGATTGGCTTTATTCTGTTTTATTTTTCTTGGTTTTATTCTCTTTAAAATAAAATTAAATATGGTAGCCATTGTTGATGTCCTATTATTTTGTTTTGAAGTCCTGTATCACATTTACTGCTTTGCCATTTTTTTTAATTGGTACCAGGGATCAAACTCACAACCACGCACTTGCAAGGTAGGCACTTATGCTGCTGAGCTAAATTCCCAGCCCTCGCTGTTTTGTTTTGCTTGACTCTATTCTATTTCATTTGGTTTTATTCTCTTTAAAATAAAAAAAAATTTCTACCTAAAAAAATAAATAAGATTAAATTAAATTTTTAAAAAATTCCATTCACTGAAGGATACAAACACAGGGAATTACATTGGATTGTGCTAAATATAATGATATACCCCAAATACTCCAGAAGCATAGAGGACAGGTATTAATGGAGTAGGGGTGGAGAGGCTAGAGATAAATACAAGAATGGATTCTTACAGAACTGTCTGAACGGAAAGCCTTGAGAATGATTTAGCAGGCAAGTATGAGTTTACAGAAGCAACAAACTATATGGTGACTATAGATAGCCCACCATATGGTAAGAGTAAAGCCACAGGGAATATCAAGACAGTAACACAGTAAACTCTCACTAAGTAACCTGCTGGGCTGAATTCAGCAAACTTTTATAATCAGATAAAAATGTTCCCACTGAACTCATTTCCTCATCTATAAAATAAGGACAACGGGGCCAGGGGTTTAGCTCAGCGGCACAAGCACTTCCTTGGTAAGCATGAGGTCCTGTGTTCAATCCCTGGTACCAAGAAAATAAATAAATATGGACAATGATACCTATGAGAGTTATCATGGGGATTAAAGAAAATAAATGCATGGTTTGTATTACATATTATGGTCTACTATCCACCTCTCACCTGTGTAGTACCAAGAAAATAAATAAATATGGACAATGATACCTATGAGAGTTATCACGAGGATTAAAGAAAATAAATGCATGGTTTGTATTACATATTATGGTCTACTATCCACCTCTCACCTGTGTAGTA
>PVJX010023263.1:0-29458 GCA_004027295.1 Dolichotis patagonum | reverse complement strand
TTTTCACTGAATTTCTTAAAAACTACCACATGGTGACTTACGTCTTTATTCAAGCTATATTCATTTTAGGATGTGCTTTTATTACAGACAGAACCAAGGGTGAATCTTCAATGTGCCTGAAAGCCTACTTTCCTCTCTGTGGCTAAGACTGCCACCTAATGGGCCCAAAGCAAACACCATCAGCATCAGTATAATCAAATCTTGTTGAGATGTAAAAATGCATACTGAGAAAATATCAACTAATGAACAGTGCCAGTTTATAATATTAAACTGAGCTCACAACCCAATTCTGATATATGTATGTATGTATAAACAAAGTACATTATGTACTGCTTTAATACTTTATCTTCTAGAAATACACAATGCATACTGCATACGGAATGATTTATCTTTCAAAAACAAAAGCCTATGCTTTCCATTTTTCAGAATTCTGCGAAGAGTTCCGTACCACTTATGGGAAATACCAGTTATAGTTTATAACTGCCAACACATCGTAGTCCTCCACAGCTATATCATATTTATGGTTACTCTACATATAAAAGTCAACAGCTATTTCACTTATATTCCATTTATAACAGTGCCTGACCATTTATAAATATTCAAAGAAATTGTAAAATATAAATCAAGCTGGGGTGGTGGCACATGTTTGTAATCACTAGCACTGTGACAAACTGAGACAAGAGGATTGCAGACAAACAGCCCAGTCTGGGTAACTTATCAAGACCCTGTCTTAAACAAATGAACAAACAAATAAATAAAAAAGAGTAGTTGGCGATGCAGCTCAATGCAAAGGCCCTGGGTTCAATTCCCAGCACCACAAAAAAATAAAATATACACACATGCACATCAATTTCTTTTTACTTCTTTACTTTGCACTTATGGCATAATACTGATTTTTTAAAGAAAGTATGTGTACTGACAGTTAATATGTATGCATTTCACAAATGCAAAGATGTCACGAAATGTGCCTCAAAAAAGGTTCACCAAATCTGAGGAAACGATTATGTAACACCATTAGTCTGGTGGGTGTCAGAGTCTTTCCTCTGGTCTCAATTTAATGTCTTTGCCTGTGGCTCCCCTAGGCTGCTCTATGGCATTCAGCAAGCTTCAGCTTCTCTCTTCAAGCTCCATCCATTCCCCTTTATTACTCTAGTGTGGCAAATAGCTCATTCACTTCTTCCCTAACATTTTATACTACCTGTTCTATTTTTGTTTTGTCTACTTACCACTTTAGAATCTAAGTTCCATAAAGTCAAGAATAGTTTATGTTGTTCACTACTGGATGCCCCTATTACACACAGCAAAATGACAAGTGCACAGAGGAGATAAACATTTAGTAAGTATAAATGTTTAATAAACATTAACAGATTATGACAAAAATTCCAGAAAGTACCAACAAGGAACTAGTCAGTAGAGAATACCAGCATGCAAATAAATTACGTAATTTTCCAAATGATGGGGAGAATGCACCATATAATAAAGATAGCAAATATAAAATGACACACAGAACTGATTCAAATACTTAAAAGATAATCATATGCCACATACAAAGTAATTACCTAAAACAAAATGAAACAGGTAAAAAGTAGCACATGCCTATAATCTCAGCACTCAGGAGACTGAGACAGGTAAGATCACTCTAAAGTTTGAGGCCAGCCTGTGCCACACAGTGAACTCAAAAGACCCATCAGAACTACAAAGACTCTGTCTCAAAAAACCCAAAAAGAATTTATGTAACAGGTACATAATTAGTCAAATAAAGGCCAACAAATAAAGACAGTAATAAGAGATAACTTCAACAAAAATAACCAAGTACCATCAAGAGCTATTACAGATGATTATGGATACAATCTTTAATCTCTGACTGCCAAGAACATATACAGACTACAAGCTCTATAGAAAAATATACAAAGCATTAATTACAGGAAGCATTGAAGAAAATCAACAAATACAAAAGGTATGCAAGGTTTTAA
The DNA here is from genome assembly GCA_004027295.1 of Dolichotis patagonum. Lineage (NCBI taxonomy): Eukaryota > Metazoa > Chordata > Mammalia > Rodentia > Caviidae > Dolichotis > Dolichotis patagonum. Next base: position 27,485 of record PVJX010023263.1, on the reverse strand, counting down.
AGTTTGCTTAGTCAATACTTAAATTAGTCAAAGAATTAGTATGAAGTTATCTAACAGACATTTTCTGTTAAAAATACAGCAACAAAAGTAAATAAACCAGTAATAGTTAAAAATACAAGAACTACAAAAAGTTAGTGATAGGAGAAAATAACAGAAAATTAAGCAAGTTCTAAGGTTGTATTCTGTAAAACTGTGTGCTATTACATTTTAAAAATTTTAAGCAAATGTGGTGGCACATATCTGTAATCCCAGCACTCTGGGTAGCAGAGGCAAAAAGATCACAAGTTCAAACCCAGCTTGCACAATAAGCAACTTGCTAAGACCTTTCTTCAAAATAAAAAAAATTTTTAAAAAGCTGGGGATGTAGTTCAGTGCGATGGCCCTGGGTTCAATTCCTAGTACCATCCTCCAGAAAAAATTGATGAATGATTCTGTGAGAAGATATCAAAGTTGACCCAGACACACTCATGCATGTATGCTTTCAAAGTTTTAAGAATCTAATATTCTCATAAGAAAAGGAATGGTAAAAAAGGGAGGAAAAACTGTACTTTTCCTTTTATGAAGTCAGTATACTACCTATAACTAAAACCTCACAAAACACACAAAAAGAAAATTGATCATACTAAAGAAAAAATCCTAAATGTTAGTATGAAGAATCTAGATATACATAAAGCCAAGTAAAGGTTATTCTAGTAGTGTTAAGAATGGTTCACTATTAGGAAATCTAGAAAAATAATTCACTATATATTGAATAAGTCAGCAACAACGAAGATTTTAAAAAATGCAAAAGTATCTTCCTAATTTTCACAGCTATTAGCATAAAAGATACACAAATATCTAAAGTAAAAGATGTACAAGCATATGTGTGATACCACTGTTAAGTATTTTAAAATCTATTCATCAGGAATACCAAATAATTATAGAATATCAGTAATGCAAGAAAAGAATAATGTAATGGGATACCAAATAAGCATACATAATTACAGAATATCAGTAATCAAGAAACGTAAACTAGAAGAATAAATATTAAATTAAGCTAGGTGTGGGGGCGCACCCCTGTAAACCCAGCACTTGGGGGGTGGGGAGCCTGGGGCAAGAGGATCACGGAGTTTGAGGCCAGCTTGGGCTACAAAGTGGGCTACAAAGGCCTGCACTGCATCATGAAACCCTGTTTTTTTTTTTTTTTAAAATTATATATATATATATATATATATATATATATATATATATATATTTGTTAATGGATATGTGAGATTTTAACAAACTTGCTTATTTTTGAAATGGGGATGGGGGGAATTAATGAAAATTCTCATTTTGTCCCCATTGCCAAGCAATAAAAAAATTGAGAGGAGTTTAGATCAACAAAGGCCATATAAAATAGCAAATGAAAACAGGGTAATATTAAGGACAGAAATGTAAAAACCACACAAATAGGAAAAGGAAAAACTACGTAACAGTATACACAGAAACCATACAGAAGAAAACGCTAACAGCTTAGTGAGAGAAGATGAACCTACCACTGCTAAACACAAAGTGTACTCCTAAAACACCACCAATGAAATACTATGTAAAATTCTTCATTAGGCACAGTGATGCATACTTACAAACCCAAATTCAAGAGGCTGCGGTAGGAAGACTACATTTGAGGCCAGCCTGGGCAACTTAGTGTGACACTGTGTTTTACAAGAAAGAAAAAAGCTACAGCTGTAGCTCAGTGATGGAAGGCTTGTTCAATCTCTGGAATCATAAAAATAAATACACAGAAAGGAATTCCTTGGATTTTAAACTACACTCTTAAGAGTGCTCCTGCAATCTCTTTTCAATCGACCACTGGCCTCATGCGAAACATCTGATTACAGATAGACATGCTATGCTGTGCTGTGCTGTGCTGTGCTGTGCTGTGCTGTGCTGTGCTGTGCTGTGCTGTGCTGTGCTGTGCTATGCTATGCTATGCTGCCATCTGCAGAGCAGACTTAATACTAAGCTTTCCACTAAGAATGTCTAACAGTGCGGTCTGTCAAGGCATTAAGGTAAACAATGAAGAGACAAAAGGAAATGGCATGATTATAATAAGAGAAGAGACAGATAGATCAGAGAGATGGTTAAGAGTGCCTTTAAACGACTAAAGTTGAAAAATCAAGAAACAGCATAACAGCATCAGCATACTGTTTAGCAATATGGAGAAACACTAGAAAAACCCAAAATAAAATGATGTGAGCAATTACCACAAAAAAAAAAGAGCGACTAGAACTTTTTTATCCTAAGATACTACTACTGAACATGAGGTAAGTTATTTCTAAGTACTGCTAATTTTTCTCAAAATATAACGAGTTATTTCTCAGCAGTTTTGTTTTTAACTTAGAAGAGTCATATTTTTAAAAGTAAGAAATCAATTTGACAATTATAAAAAGTAAAACATATAGAAACAGGATTTCAAGTAAAGGAGACTAAAAGCAACAAAAAACCGCTCTGGGACGGCTGGCTGCTCAGCGCTTTGCTTCTCCCAGTTACAGACAGTTAATCCTGCGTCCCCGCCATCAAGTTTTTCATCAGAAGTCACTTCCTCAAAGAAGCCTTTTCTCTGTATATGTATTACAGTATCACACTGTATCTTATATAACATGTACAATTACCATGTGTTAATCAAAATGTTTTTTAAAAATGTTTAAGGATTTATAAATATTTTCTTTTTTTCTTTTTTTTTTTTTGGTGCCGGGGATCAAACTCACGACCTCAAGTTTGCCAAGTAGGCGCTTATACCACTGAGGTAAACCCCCGGGGCCCCGGATTTGTAAATATTAATTAGCCTTAGTTGGTCATTATTATACTCTGTATCTAGGTATCACTGTACCCCATGCAATTAAAATAATTTTTAAAATAAAACTAAACTTGTAATTACAAAAAATTTGCTATGAGGCACACAAAAACTCTAGTAGGTTACAGTATGTTCAGAAGTAGTTCACTACCTCTTTATGTAAAAAGTGTAAAAAGTGTATTAGAAAAAGCAAAACTGAGAAACTAAGTGTTGCGTAAATTTCTACCTATCAAAACATTTATTAGCCTGGCATGGTGGCACATACCTGTGATCCCAGCACTAGGAAGGCTGGGGCAGGAGGACTGCCATGAGTTCAAGGCCAGCCTGGGCTACATAGTGAGATCGCATCTCCATAAACAGAGACAGACAGACAGACAGACAGACAGGTAGGCAGGCAGGCAGGCAGACAAACTCTATAGGAGGGTTCATCATCAGGATTTTCAAAAACACACGTTCTATTTCATAAATCGTGGCCATCAAAGCAACTTTGGCCTAACTAAAGCCCTAATTGCTAGCATAGCCCGACCATCTTTAGGCCAGATAACAGACAAAAGAAAAACAATCAAGGTTATGTACAAATTATGACATCATAATCAAGACATTTACTGACAAAGAGACACGACTTGTAAGTGTATCTGTTACAGAAGACTACTTAGTCCATGGAATCTTCATGATGCCATAAAGCAGTAACGACTTGCCTACTGTGTAGGCCACGGCAATTTTCTATTTGGAGTCTAATATTATTTTATTCTATGTGTTGCTATATAATTAGTTATTTTACTGTGGGGATCATTTTGAAATTTTGTAAGTGAACTGATGTGCAATTCCTGTCATTTCATAAAACTTCAAAGCAACACAAATTAGAGTAAATTACAACCATGTTTGGTTAAAGGGGAATTTTTACTTGAAAAAATGTGATTGCTAATTCCTTGCTTATATTTTACATGACTAATACTGATGAAATATTTATAACTAAATTCCAGAATATATCTATCCCCATTTTTATTCCCCAGTTTTTCTCCAATAAATTTTCCTACCCTTAAAAAAAAGCTAAATAAGAATCATACATTTTGAACATCAACATAGTGTAGCATCAAAGTCCACAATAGTCAGAAAAAAAAACATTATCTTCTTCCTTATCCAACTTGATAATTAAAAGATTCTTAAAAGAATACCAGTCACCAACAAAGGTTTGGCCTTTTTTCCTATGCTACATCAAGCATTTATATTAAGATACAAAGTGATATTCATAAAATTAAAAACATAAAGAAACTTGTTTAGTACAGGTGAACCAATAAACATAAGAAATTATGAACTGGTATACTGTTAATTGCAAGTACACTTAATCTAAAATTTTTCAAATTGTATCAGTGTTAGACATGGGTGATATCAGTTACATACTAAAGAGATGACAATGCTAATTTTAAAAAAAGCAGTACAACATTTAAATTGCAACTGTAAAAGGAATATCATAAATTTTTATCAACCTGAAGTTGTCATGTATTTGCAAACTAAAATACCTATAGAGAAAGACTCACCTTCATCCACAGAAAATTGACAGCTCTTATCATTGAAGAAAAGTATTTTCTTCTTATCAGGACGGTTTACAAACAGTATCTGGTCCCCCAATGCCTTAAAGATAAAGAAAGATACTTTTAGTTAATTCCAAATTACTTCCATGGTGAGGTAGATGACAACAATGGACTCCTATCTTAACTTTTAGTGTCCCATGAAGATCCATGAGGTCGTTTCAGTTTTCTAGTTTCTTTTCTAAGTAGTTCTATTTTTAAGGACTGACATTTTAATACTCATAATTTTAATGATCTTCCAAAGAACACAAACTTTTTTCTCGATTTTTTTTTTTTTTTTTTTTTTTTGGGAGACAAGTGCTCCCAGGCTGGCCTCAAACTCATAGTTATGGTCCTGCCCCTCAGGCATGTGCCACCACACCCAGCATAGGGACTTTTTTTAAAAAAGACAAAAAATTTTTATTTTGGTCCACTGGCCCCTTTTATTAATCTAAGATACACTGTGGGATCTTTGTGTTCGTACTTTTCCTCTACTTTGAAATATTTTTTCTACCAAGTTATCGTTACTTACACCAGCTATTTCCAATTATGCTTTTAAAATGATAAAATATTAAAATGAAAAACCGATTAACTCATCCAGAAGTCTGAGGCAACTGTGAAATTAAAAAGCCTTCATTCTGCTCTTCTGTTCATTTGAAAAAAAAAAAATGTATTCCAACTTTAAAATTGTAAATTTATTTTGGATAATCTCTGTGCTTTCTGTTTATTCTGCCACTGTGTAATTAAGACATTTACTGGTAGTATTTTTATAAAGTTGAAACTGTATAGGTTTTTAAAATAAAGACACATTAGGGGAAAAACCCTTCAGTCTTCTCCTTGAAGTACCCTGAATACCACATCATATTTCAAGATATAAAAGACTGGCTGAGTAAATATGAAAAGAATTTTGAAGATACTCCTGAAAGAAACTGAAGACACAAATCAAAAGATACCCATGTTTATGGGCTGAAGAATTTCATTACTATTAAGATGTGTCAGTACTACCCAAAGTGGAGAAAGGAGGGGAGGGAGCACAGGGAAGGGAATGAAAAAAGAAAAAGATCAACGTGTTCTATCAACTCCCTTGTTGAAAGTAATCACTGTACTGCAAACAAGTATAAAAAAATTTTTTAAATACCATCCAAAGTGATCTAAACGAGTCAACGTAATCCCCATCAAAATCCTAATGGCATTCTGCAGCAATAGAAAAATCCATCCAAAATTTATATGGAATATCCAGGGACCCTAAAGAGTCAAATCAATCTTAAAAAAATAATGAATTTAAGGATTTCACACTTCATGATTTCAAAGCATATTACAAAGTTACAGTAATGAGAACATTATAGTGCTGGCATAAAAATAAACCTTTAGACTAATGGACCAGAAGAGAGGCCAATAAGAACTCTTCATGAGGCCTAGGGATTTAGCTCAGTGTCACAAGCGCCTGCTTGGCAAGCGTAAGGTTGTGAGTTCAATCCCCAGTACCAAAAAAAAAAGAAAAGAAAAGAAATCTTCATGAATATGGTCAAAAGATCTTTAACAGGCTGTCAAGATCAGTCAATTGGGAGACAACCTCTTTACTAAATAGTGCCAGAAACTGAATGTTTACATGCAAAAGAATGAAGCAAGACCATTACCTTATTCCATATACAAAATAAACTCGACATGGATTAAAAAACCAAACTAAGATGCAATGACATTAGGTACAAGTCACAAAAACAAAAATAGACTAGAGGAACATTAAACTCAAACACTTTGTATCAAAGGACATAATTAGCAGAGTGAAAGGCAATCTACCAAATGAGAGAAGATATTTGCAAACCCTCAATCTGAGAATGGATTAACATCCAAAATACATATAAAGAATTCCAACAAAAACCCCAATTTATAAATGGACAAAGATCATGAATGTTTCTCCAAAGGTAATAAACGATGTTCAATAAGCACACAGAGATGTTTAACGTTCCTAAAGAAATGCAAATCAAAATACAATGATCTATATCACCTTACACCCATTAGGACAGCTAGTATTGAAAATATAGAGTGCCAGGGCTTTAGCTCAGTGGCATAAGTGCCTGCCTGGCAAGCATGAGGCCATGAGTTCAATCCCTGGTATATAAAAAGGAAAAAAAAAAAAGATGAAAAAAAAAAAGAAAACATAAAGAGAAAATTACAAATGTTAGCTGGGCGTGGTGGCATATGCCTATAATCCCAGTACTTCGGAGGCTGAGGCAGGAGTATCTTTGTGAGTTTGTAACCAGCATGGGCTCCAAAGTGAGCTCAAGGCCAGCCTGAAATGCATAGTGAGACCCTTTCTTTAAAAAAAAAAAAAATGTTAGCAAAGATACACAGAAACTAGAACCTCTGTGTTCAACTGGGACTGTAAAATAGTACAACCACTATGTTATATGACAGTTTCTCCAAAAATTTGAAAATACATCTACCATATGATCTAGCAATCAAGTATACACATATACATCAAACTTCAAGTAGACTCTCAAACAGAACTGTTCACACTCCAGTTCACAGTGGTATTTGTAACGACCAAAAGGTGGAAGCAACCTACATATCTATCACTGGACAAAAGGATAAACACAATGTGATATATGCATACAACATATTATTCAGCTTTAAGAAGAAAGGAAGCCCTGACACATGCTACAACACAGATGAACATACTACTAGATGATTTCACTTATGAAGCACATAGAATACTCAAATAGAATGTGGTGGTTCCAAGACACTGGGAGAGACATAAAAAGGAAATAGCTGTTTAAGGAGTAAAGACTTTCACTTTTGCAAACAGCAAAATGTCTGGGTATCTTCTGCAGCACATATGAATGTATTTACTAGTGAACTGAGCCTTAACAATGATTAATATATCAGGCTGGAGTGCTCAGGCACTGGTTTCAATCCCCAGCAACCCCCCACCCACCCACACACACACAGAGGAAAAAGAGAGTAAGCATGTGACTGCAAGCTGTGAAATACTTTGTGGTTTTTACCACAAATAAACTTTTCTTTTTAAATTTTAAAAAAAGATCAGCCTCTCCAAGAAGTTGAATGCAGACAATGGAGAGTAACAACTAGGGGAAGAGGAGGAGGAGAAAGGTGGATCTCGGGACTCAAGAAGGATCTGAAGGAAAAGACTGGAACCTGCAGAGAGAAAGTGAGGAGACAGAACACAGTGGCCCCCAACCCTAGCTCCAAGTGTGAGAGAGTGGCATCCTTAGGAGACGGTGCCATGGGGATGGGCGCGTTCAGAGGCCCAGGGTGAGATGAGCCCATGCGGCAGAGCAGTGGAGGCTATGAGTGACTGCAGTCCTGGCAGCATGGCTGTTGCTGGAGTCTGGAGACAGTGCCTGGTCGGTTGTCTTTTTTGAGAGGGGTCAACTGAACCTGGGACTCAAGGCAGCCAAGGGTTGGTTTGGTCTCCCACTGTGGAAATCCGACAGCATCTGGGTAAGCAAGGGCTGTGGGAGATGTCCAAGGTCAGAACTTGTAAAAAGGCCAACGGACACCCAGAATGCTGCTGGCTGAACACTCAGACACGACCCCACAGACCACCATCAGCCTGAACTTCTTTGGAGTTGAAAACACCAGGTTTGGTGCCCCATGCCAACCCTGCTGCAGGCTTGCTGGGGTTGCCAAGCACCCTATCCTAATCCTACTGTAGACATACCAGGGTTACCCAGCATATATCTGGGCTCTGATTCGGACATTGCCACAAAATTGTAGACACCAAAAGATAATCACAAGCTTGAAATCACAAGGAAATTTTCTTTCTTTTTTTGGGGGGGTAGGGTTTTTTTCTTCCCCTTTTCTCAACTGCTTGTTTTGTTTTTTTTATGAATAAACATTGTTTTAAGCTTTGTTTTGCTGTCTTTTCTTTTCTCACCTGTCTTCAAAGTTTCCCAAGGCTTGAGTAATCTTCCTTTCCCCTTTAGCATGCTTCTAATCTCTTTCTCTTCTTGTATTTCTGTTTTTTTTCCTTATCTCTTTTAAATTCTTCTTATATCTTTTAAAGGATAAAATGCCTGTTAAAGTAGATTTTTACTGTATATACATTCTCATTGGTTTTAGATTTGTCATATAACTATAAAGCTTCTATCTAAGGTTAAAGGTGGCAAACTAAGGCAACCCATTCAGGACCCCTCCTGTCTCTCAGGAACTATTCCTATTGGTATTTCTTCTTTTTCTCCAATAAATTTTCCTACTCTTTAAAAAAAAAGAGCTGGCAAATTAATAGTTTTCACAGTTTGTCATTTTCTGGACTGTGCTTTACACAACTGATAATACTGGTCGTATCTCTTTATCCAAGGTGATTGTTGAGATCAGTCGTTTCTCCTTCTATGCCAATACTGAGATTGTCTAGGAGCCATACACAATACCATCGTCCAGAACCAGTAAACTGTGTTCTAAGCTAAACAGGCACCAACCTTTAATCCCCAACAATGTGAAAAGGCATGATCTCAGGATAGATTCACAAGCTAAAAGCCAGCTACGTATTGAAGACATCTCTAAAAAGTAAATCATTTCCTAAAGAGGTCTATACTATAAGCAAGCACAAAAGCTACACCACAAGCAAACACAAAAACAAGATGCAACCCCAGACCTCTAGTTCTCCCAAGGCAAATCCAGGGGGCACTGAGATGAAAGGAATCAAAAGCCACCCAACTAGGCTTTCTGAATGGTAGCAGCAGAAGTAGCAAAGCAGATCAATGAGGCTCTACAAAAACAGTCAAGTATCAAATCAGAAATAATTTGGTTTACTAAAGACATGACAACTACTATGAAGGAAATGGTTAGTGAATTCAGGATAGACACAGATACAAAAAAATAGAAGAGCTTAGAAAAGTGATGAAAACCATGAATGCCCAACACAGGAAAGAAATGCAATTCATAAAACAAATTCAAACAGAAGTCCAGGAAATTGAACGTATACCCAGCAGAATCAGCCACTATTAAGGGAGAATATTAGATCAAGAAAACAAGCTTGAGGTTAGCAACTACCAAATGAAAGACTTCTTAAAAACTGTAAGGGACAGTATGCGTGCACGCACGCGCACACACACACACCCCTAACTGCTGCTAAATGATACAAAAAAAAAAAAAACAAACACCTTAAGATTAATAGGAATCAATGAAAATATCAGAAGAAAGTATAAAGGATATAAAACTTGTTCACAGAATAGCAGAAACCTTCCCAAGCATGGAAAAAGAATATGACAGCTAAGTAAGGCACAGAGAACCTTGATTAGCCATGATCAAACAAAAAAAAAAAAAGCTATGCCAAGGCATATAATAATCAAGATTCCAGAAATTCAACATAAGAATAAAAGTACTTTAAAAAGCTGTTCAAGAAAAGAAACAAATCACCTATAAAGAAAAACTCATCAGAATCACAACACAAACCTTCTGGACACAAACTCTCAGGTCAAGGCTTGGAATATTTCAAGCTTTAAAATGAAACAACCTCCAAAGCAGATTGATTTACCCTGCAAAATTATCTTTCAAACTTGGAGAAATAAGATACTTCCATGATAAAGAACATCTTAACAAATTTATGACCACCAAACAAGCACCCCAAACAGTTCTAAAGGACATTGTACAAAAAGGCAATGAGGACAACTCCATGAATCCCAATAGAATTCACCTGGCAAAGAATTAAAACAAAAGACAAAAAAAAAAAAAAGAGAACAAAGGAAATTAACATGACAAGGATAAGTCAATACATGTCAGTTATAACCATCAATTCACCAATCAAAAGAAGACTGGCAGGATGGATCAAGAAACAAGATTCAACAATACACTAAGTATAGGAAATACATTGAACTCAAAAAGAAATTCACACATTGAAAGTTAAAGGGTAGAAAACAATACTCCATGCAACACAGACCCCGAGAAAACAAACTTTGTTTTCCTGAAATAGTTAAAAGCATACTAACACAACAATATATGCACACCCACGTTTACAGAAGCACAATTTTAATAGGTAAATCTTGGAAAGAGCCTGGATGTCTATCAACAGATCAATGGATAAAGAAAATGTGGCTTTTATATAGAACGGAGTACTTCTCTGCCACAAAAGATAACTAGAAACATTTTTAGTTAAATGGATGCACACTTAGGGCATACTTTTAAGTGAAATAAATCAGTTGCGTGAATTTATAAATACCACCATGTTTCTCTTGTGTGAGAAACCAAAAGCATAAGTAAGGAACAAAATGGATGATAGATACTGGGAAATAGGAAGAAAATGTTCAAATGCGAAGGAGAATGAGGGAAGAAGGAGGGGGAAGGGAAGGGAAGGGAAGGGAAGGGAAGGGAAGGGAAGGGAAGGGAAGGGAAGGGAAGGGAAGGGAAGAAAGGAAAAGTAAAAAAGGACAGAAGGGGGAAAATGAAAACAAAGCTTTTGTAAAGGAGAAGGGAAAAAAGGGTTGAAAGAAGGAGAAAATGAAGAAAAAAGAAATCAAGATATATTATGTACAGGTACAAATTTCCTATAAAGAATGTGATATTTATGTATTTCAAAAGTGTACTAATAAAACTTTTTTAAAAATGTAGCCAGGCATAGTGGCCTATGCCTATAATCCCTTGGTGACTGAGGTAGGCGAATCACCACAAGTTCAAGGCCAACCTGGGCTAAGTAGTGAGCCCAAGGCCAGCTGGAACTACATAGCAAGATCCTATCTAAAAAAAAACAAATATCAGATAAAAAATAAAAGAACCCTAGATAATCAGTGCACCCCTTAAAATGAATGTGCCTGCAGCTGTCACTGCTGCCCACCAGGCCCTCGCAAGGGCCAGGGCGATCCAGGAACCATGTGCCCAGCCTCCCTGGGTTCTCCACAGCACTGGTCAACGGAGTAGCAACCAACAGACCAACCTGACTGAAGAAAACAGCACCCAGAGGAGTGTCTAGCTCCAGGACTGAAGTGATACCTTCCACAAAGACTAGGTGAGAGACACCCTTAGGAGATACACTTAGAGTAGGTGAGAGCTAAGTAGGGATCTCCTGAGGTCCCTGGGAAGCCTAGGCTCAGACTAGGAAGATCCTGGAACCTATATTCTGTGGTGGGAGGCCAGGTTTGGCGGGCGGTCCAAAAGGAGACATTGAGTCTGGTAGTATGTTTGAGCTCTGGTACTGCTGCCAGCATCCAGCAGCAATCAGTGCTCTGAATTACTACAGGTCCATATAAGTGGGGGCCTAAATGTCTTCACTAAAATCAGGGTCCTTTTTGTTTTGGTGAAGGCCTGTTCAGGAGTGGTTCCTAGGGTTTGTCAATATCCAGATGACATTTGATGCCACTGTTGTCCTTGAATTTGCTACTACAGACAAGGAAACACTGTACTAACAAAACAGTGTACTAATAAAAGCAAGTAAGTGGCTCTTCAGTTTACAAATTTAATTTGTTCCACGATTTTGGAAAAGATGGCCGTGTGTGTGTGTGTGTGTGTAAGATTGTTGCAGCTGTGTTTGTCGTGTTTGCTACCCAATGTAGTTTCAAACAAAAACAAAATTTTGCCAACACTTTTGTTCATGAACCAAGATACCACCTTAGTGGCCAGCAATGAGTTTTCTCTCTATGCCAATACCTGGATTGCGTGTGTGCGCGCGCGTACGCACGCATAAAGGGGTGTTCACAAATAATACTGTGGCTCACTCCCAAAGAACAGGGCACTGGACCAACAAATTTGCAAACTCCATCACAAAAACAAAAACAAACAGAAATATGAAAAGGCAGGACAACAAAACGCCTCCAAAAAATTCCAACTCTCCCAAAAGCAGTACACAAGACTTTGAAAGGAAGAAATAAGCTACACATCATTAGGTTTAAAGGGTATCAATGGAGGTAAAATAGTTCTGTGACGTACTTGGAGAATCTAATGATGATATGACTGTAAACAATCACAGTGACTGTAGTGAAACAAATGATCAGTACATCTACAGAAAACACTAACACTCCTAGTGTGTTAGCTAGTGGAGCTAAAGAAACATGCAAAACATGAATGTCCAGGATGGAAAAGAATGGGAGTCCCAAACAGAAATTCAGATTAAAAACATGTGGGTAGCAGAAACCAACGTGAAGACATTGTCAAATCTGAAGGACAGGGCTGTGATCAATCAAGAGATACTTTAAAAACAAAGGAATATGAAAAACGGATCCAAAAGCTCACAGATGACTTGAATGGGAGCAACACAAAAGTAACTGGAATTAGGAAAAAAATCAGAAGACAGCACAAAGAACATTTTAAAAATCCCTGTTAAATAATAACAGAAAACTTTCCAGAAATGGAAAGAGAATTTAACTTAAGATAAATAAAAGATACAGAATTCCAAATAGCCATAACCAGGAACAAAAAATACTCCATCCACAAAATAATTAAAACACAAGAACAGAATCTTACAGGCTGCTAGAGAAAAGCAACAAAATACCTGTAAGTGAAAACCTACTAGAATTACAACAGATTTCTCAACACAAACCTTAAAGACAAGGACAGAATGGAATGAAGTGTTTCAAGCTCTTAAAGCAACTTTCAGCCCAGACTGTTTGTTATATCCTGCAAAGTTATCTTTCAAAATTGATGGGCAAATAAGACATTTTCATGATAGGACAGTAAAGAACATGACCACCAAATCAATACTCCAAAAATTTCTCAGGATATTATAGGAGACAATGGCACTAACAGTGCCAAAGGGTCCATTAAACGAATACATCTGGTAGTGCTAGCAATTAAGTATAAGGGACAGAAAATAACAGGAAATTAACACAATGACAGGAACAAGCTAATACTTATAAATTATAACTATCAAAGTAAATCGACTCAACTTGCCAACCAAAAGACAGATTAGCAGAACAGATCGAAACACAAAGCTCAATGGTATACTACACACAAGAAACACATTTAACATAAAAACAAGTTAAGAGACTAGAAAAATCAAAGAATGGAAGACAATATTCACAACAATTCCTAAAAAAAGCAGGAATAGCTGTCCTATTTTAAGTAAAGTGGAGTTCAAATCAAAGTTGATCAGAAGCAAAGGATATTACACACCAGTTTTAACGGAACTATTTAACAGAAAGAGGTAACAATTACAAACTCTGCTGGACAAAAAAGATCAGACAAAAATCCATACAATTATACGGGGATCTCAATACCCTATCACAAATGTATCAACTAAACACAATTTTAAAAAGAAATATTACAGTTGAGCTAAATCTTCAGGGGAAAAAAATGGATTTGCTGGGCATGATGGCACACACTTGTAATTCCAGTACTCAGGAGGCTGAAGCAGGAGGATCACTGCAAGTTTGAGACCAGCCTGGGCTACAAAGTGAGCTCAATGCCAGATTGAACTGCACAGTGAGACCCTGTCTCAAAAAGACCCCCCCAAAAAAAGGATTTATACAGAATATTCCACCCAATAACAAAATACACATTCTTTTGGCTACACATGGTACATTCTCCAAACAGACCACATACCAGTAAATAAATCATGCCTAAACAAATGCAAAAGAAACTTTACCATGCATATATCAGATCACAGTGCAATGAAATGAGAGATCAAGAGCAAAACACACTACAGAAACTAAGCATTTGAAAGTAATGCAACACATTTTTGAATAATTACAGAGGAAGTAAAGGAAAAACTAAAACAGTTTCCTAAAATTAAATAATAATGCCATACAACTTACCAGAACTTATGGGACACAAAAGCAGCCCTAGAAGAGAAGTTTATAGTGGTAAATGCCTACATCAGAAAAATAGTACAAGCCCACATAAACAACCTAATGATGCATCTCAAGGTTTTGGACAGAAACAATTCAAACTCAGAGCTTATACAAGGGAGGAAATAATAAAAATGAGAGCAGAAATTAATGAAATGAAGGCAAAAACACAATATAAAGAATCAGTGAAAAGAAGACCTGGTTCTTTCAAAGAATACATAAAACAAGAAAACCTTTAGTCAATCTTACCAAACACAGGAAAGAAAAGACATAATTTCATGTAACTAGAAATGAAAGATTAAGTCATAATGGACACTGACAAAATCCAGAAAATTACTAGCAACTACTTCACAAACATAAATGCCAAATAACTGGAGATCGCAGAAGAAATGGAGATTCCCAGACATACATAAATCGCCAAAAGTGAACCAAGACAACTTAAAAATCTTGAACACTCACATAAAAAACTAAAGGAATTAATGGGATCCAAAATGTACAATAGATATTGTGAAAGTGATAGGGGAGGAAACGTCTTAAAAAGGGAAGGTGGTAGCCACTGTTAATTCCCTATTATCTTGTTTTGAACTCTTGTATGGCCTTCAGTTTCATTTGGCATGGCTTTATTTTGCCTTATTTTGTTTTGATTTTATTAAGTCTGATGCTAAGGGCAGCTATTTTGAAAAGAAGATATATTATGGCAGCCACTGTTGATTATTTATTATCTTGTTTGAAGTCCTGTAACATTTTCATTTGATTTGTTTCATTTCATTTTGTTTTGATTGGTTTTGTTCTGTTTTGTTTGATTGGTTTGTCCGATTGGTTTTGTTTGATTTTTATTATGTTTGATGGTATGGACAGATATTTGGAAGACAACAAGAGGCATTATGGGGGATTTAGCTCAGTGGCATAAGCGCCTGCATGGCAAGTGTGAGGTCGTGAGTTCGATCCCCAGTACCACACACAAAAAAAAAAAAAAAAAAAAAAAAAAAAAAAACCAAGAGGCATTATGGTAGCCACTGTCTATTTCCCATTATCTTGTTTTGAAGTCCTGGATCACTTCCCATATTCTATCCTGACTGGCTTTATTCTATTTTGTTCGGTTTTATCATCTTTAAAAGAAGAAAAATATTCAATAGTCCAATAATAGGCAATGAAATAGAAGCAGTAAATAAATAAATAAATAAATAAACAAACAAACCCTACCAACTAAGAAAAGTCCAGGACCTGATAGAATCACAGCCAAATTCTAGAATTTTAGGGACGCTCTGACACCAATACTCCTCAGACTTTTTAATGACACCAATACTCCTCAAACTTTAATGAAATTAAGAAGGAAAAAGGGGTTCTAAAATCATCCTCAAAAGCTAACATTACCCTGATCACCAAATCAGAGGATCCAACCAAAAAAGAGAACTACAGGCCAATTTTTCTAATGATCATAAATGTCAAACTCCTTAACCAGATATTGGCAAACAGAATTGAGACAAAGCAACAAAAATATTATACACTATGACCAAACAGGCTTCATTCTAGGAATACAAGGACAGTTCAACATGTGTAAATCAGTAAGTTTAATTCGTAACAAACAGAAAAACAAGGATAGAAAAAAAATCACACAATCATCTCAACAGGTGCAGAAAATGGCTTTGACAAACCTAATACTCCACTAGTGATAAAACCTTAAAGAGAATAGCTATAGAAGGTGTTTAGCTCAACATGGTAAGAGCTATTTATGACTAACCTACTGCCAACATCGTATTAAACAGGGAAATGCTGAAATACTCTCCCTCTAAAAGCAGGAATAAGACAAGAATGCTTATATTGCCACTCCTGTTCAACACAGTCCTGGAAACATTAACCAGAACAATGGGAAACAGAAAGAAATAAAAGAGACATGTATAGGAATGACTAGGTCAAAATATCATTATTTGCAGATCCTTTACTTACAAGACCCAAAAATCTCCACCAAGACTCCTAGAATTGGTAACTAATTTGTATTCTGGTACAGCAGTGTAGCAAACACAAAATAAACACACAAAACTCAAGAGCATTCCTATACACTAATAATGAACTCACTGAAAAAAGCAATTAGGAAAACGATACTATTCACCATAGCATCAAAAAGATTAAATATTTGGATATTTACCTAACTTAGGAAGTAAAAGACTTCCACAATGACAATTTCATCAGACTAAAAAAGGAAATTGAGAAGGATATCAAAAAATGGAAAAATAGTCCCTGTCCCTGTTCCTAGCCAGAACCAACATGGCTATCCTTCCAGGTCAGATATAACAAATTTAATGTAATCCTAATCAAAATACATCAATATCTTGGTTCACAAATACTTCTGTTTGCAAACAGTTCAGTTTGCAAACAAAAAGTGTTCAGCAAAACTTCAATTTGCAAACTCCGCATCAGGAGACAAACACAATACCCATCTTCTCCTCACAAACACACATGCTGCCATCTTTCCCAAAATTGTGAAACAAATTAAGTTTGTAAACCAAGGTACCACTGTACCAATGTGTCTTGTCTCACAGAACTAGAGAAAAGAAACTTAAAATTTGCATGAAATTGCAAGTCACCTGGAATAGCAAAAGCAATTCTGGATAACAAAAGGAAACCAGGTGGCTTCACAATCCCAGACTTCAAATTACTTCATAAAGCTACAGTGATTAAAACAGCATAGTACTGGCACAAAAACAGGCACATGAATCAATGGAACAGAACAGATGCAGAGCCTGGTGTGGGGGCGCACAGCTGTAATTCCAGCACTCTGGAGGTCAAGGTAGTAGGATCGTGGCAAGTTTAAGGCCAGCCTGGGCTACAAAGTCAGTTCAAGACTAGTCTGAACTACATTGTGAGATCCTGTCTCAAAAAGATACACACACACACACACACACACACACACACACAAAAAACAGATGCAGAAACACCACCAGGCATATACATTTACAATTTGATCTTTGACAAAGGAATCAAAAATGTATACTACAGGAAAAATAGCCTATTTAATAGTGCTAGCAAAACTGGATATCCACATGCAGAAAAGAGCCTAGAGCCATATACTTCACCATGTACTAAAGTAAAATCAAAATGGATCAAACACCTAAATGTTAAAAAATCTGCTGGAAGACAAAACAGGCACAACTCTTAAAAACATAGACACAGGCAAGAACTTTCTGAACAGAACTCCAATGGCACAAAAAATAAAACCAAGAATCAATAAATGGGATCACATTAAATTAAAAAAATTTCTGCATAACAAACAATATCAACAGAGCACAAAGAGAATCTATAGAATGGGAAAAAATTTTGCCAGCTATTCCATGGATGGAGGACTAATATGAAGAATATACAAATTACTCAAAAAAACAACTGAACTCCCTAAAAGACTCAATAGAAAACTGGGCAACCAAAATGAATAGTCACTGCTCAAAGGAAGTACAAAAGGCCAATAAATACAAGAAAGACCTAATTTAAAAAAATGGACAACCGAACTAAATACGTCTCACAAAAAGTTGTACAAAAGGCCAATAAATACATGAAAAGAATGCTCATCATCACAGGCCATGAGAGAAATGTAAATTAAAACTACAGTAAGATAGGATCCTATCGCCAGAAAAAAATGAGTATCATCAAAAAACTCTAGTAACAAATGCTGGTGATGTTGTGGGGGAAAAGAAACTCGTCTCCATTTTTGGTGGGAATGTAAACTAATATAGTCACTATGGAAATCAGTGTGGAAGAGTCCTCAAAAAACGAAAAGAAATTTCATTTAATTTAGCTATCACTTCCTACATATCCTGCCAAAACAATTATAGTCACTGTATTACAAGAAATATATGCATACATGTTTACAAAAGCACATTTTATAAAGATAAAATCTTGCATACAGCATACATGTCCATCAACAGATGAATGAATAACAAAAATGTGATATTTACATGTACTGGAGTACTACAGCTGCCACAAAGATAAACTTGAGGCATTTGTAAGTAAAGGGATCGTAAGTGAAATAAGTCAGACACACAAGCTCAAATATAACAGTTTCTCTTCTATGAAAAATACTATACATACACTCTCACACACAGAGCACAAAGCAGAAGAGCTAGCACTCAGGAGGGTGAGGTAGTAGGATCACTAGCCTAGGCTACAAACTTGAGTTCAAGGCCAACTTGAACTGTGTAGTGAAACTTATCTCAAAAAGACAAGAAAAAAAAAGATAAATAGGAAAAAGTTCAGAAACTTCCTCAAATATTCCACTGTTTTAAAAATACTGCAATAAGCCAGAGGTTTAGCTCAGTGGCACAAGTGCCTGCCTCGCAAGTGTGAGGCTGAGAGTTCAATTCCTGGTACAAATAAAGAAAAAGAAAACATAAACCTTGCAGGCCTTAGAAAGGGTGATGAAAATATCTGGTGAGTGTTTAAATAAAAATACTGCAATATATATGCTAATCTGTTTCACTTATACTAATAGTTTATCTTATTTCACTGAAAAGAAAGTTCACCTTTTTTGTAACAGTCTTTGGTCTTGAGCTAACTAATTTGAAGATAATGATACACAGTGTAATAACTATCATTATTTGATTATCAAAATGTTTCATTTTTCATAAAGTAATAAACTAAAAAAAATTTAATGTAACTCATCATAAATTCAGGTTGATCTAACAGGGCTGTGCTGGCAATTAATTTGTTAGAAAATCACCAAATAAAACTGAAGGATGAGTAATCTGAAATGGTCACTGATTTCCCTTCTTTTGTTTTATTGCTTTTGCATAATTCTTTGTGCTTCTTGCTAGCAATACGTAGCTTCCATCTCCAAAAAGAACTGAAGAGGAAGCAACATAGAAGGGAATTAATTTTACTATGTCAAAGAACTCCTTGAGAAATTACAATGGAACCTATCTTAAAAAAAAAATTCTGGTTTCAAATAATTTAGAAATAATTTCCGCCTGAAAATAAGAACGGTGTGTCCTTCCTATGACCCTTTCAACTCTAAGCCTAGGGGAACTGAGCCATTAAAAATAAAGTGTCAAAGTAATTTTGCATCACAAATGTGCCATTATTAGATCACAGTGCTGCCCTAGTTTAGAAGTAATGAAGAGCCTGATGCATAGTAACAATACTGGCCTCTATCAAATGGGAGAAAATAGTACCGCAGGAAATATACCTAGTACTCTTAAATGTCTAGGCTAGGATTCAACACCCTAAAGTGTGTAACATACCAACTTATTGATGGTCAAATCTTAGGAGGATTCCACCTATAATAGCCAAACAGCTCTAAAAGAACAACTCTCCCCCAAAAAACATTATAAACATTTAAAACAGGACATTTTTTAAAAAATAAACTTTCTAAACAACTTAAAGCACAACCAAGTACAAGCAAAAGTGAGGGCTGAGTGCTGAGGTCAAGCCACAGTCAGTGGCCTATGCAGCTTAACTCAAAGACTTTCCAAGTATTCCTAGACCAAAACCCAGAACTGAAAATCCAGAAATAAGTATTATGCTCATGGTCAACTAATTTTTTTGGCATCATGGATCAAACTTATGACCTCATGTTTACCAGGCAAATGCTTGAACTACTGAACTTAACTGCTGGCTCCTGAACCAAAAACTAGAAAACAAAATATGGGGTAACAGCAGAAAGAGAAAAGGGGAAATTCTAGGGAAAAAAGTACATCAGAGAAGGTATAAATTATGCTCCAATGTCTGGCCACAATGAATTATGCATGAATAGAAACACTAGAGGCAAAAATGCTAAGGCTAAGATCAGAACAAATATATCATATGCTGCTCACTGTGGGGAAAACAAAGTAAGGGAGTTTGAGCCCAGACGAGGTAATCGGCCGCTTAACCTAGTGAAGTGGCCTAGACCTGTAGTATGAGCATCCTTGGAGACTGAAGCAAGAAATCACAAGCTCCGGTCCTACCCGGACAACTTAGCAAGCCTCTGTCTCAAAGTAAATAATAAAAATGTCTGGGGATGCAGCTCAGTGGGAAGGTCCTGGGTTCAATCCCCAGTACCACCCCCCACCACCACCACCCACCCCCACCACCCACAAAGTGTAATGGGAAATATACTTAAAATGAATTTTTAAAAGGCTCAGCAATGAGAAAAGCTATTAAAAAATGAAAATGGAAGTCTGAAAAACGCAATTTCTAAAATAAAAAAATTCATCAACTTTGCTTAAAAACAAATACAGTTTGGGCAAGGGATGCTGCCCAGTTGCCTAGCTTGTGCAAGGCTCTGGATTTATTTCCCAGCAGTGGCAGCAGCACCACCACCATCCCTGAAAAATGACACTGGATGTCACACTGGGCCCCAGGGTGGTGTCACTTGGAGGATGTGGAGCTTTTTGGGGTGAGACCTGGTGGGAAGACCTTACATCACTGGAGGTTATAACCTTGAAGGAGACTGTGGGACCCAAGGCCCTTCTTCTCATTCTCTTCTTCCGTGACTATGAGGACACTGACTTGTTGTGCCACGTGCTCCTGCCCTGATGCACTGCCTCATCAAAGGCCCAAAGCCCTGGAGCCAAGAAATCTTGGCTAAAACTTCTAAACCTTTGATCCAAGCTTTTTTCCTTTACAAACTGATTATCTCAGGCATCTCATTATAGTTATGGAAAACTAACACAGAGGTAAAGAAGAAAAATCAGAGAAGCTGGCAACAGGTTAATAGAAAAAAGGTTTAAAGAAATGAAAACAGAAACTTCATTGACTTTTGATGTAATACCAAAAGGTCTAATATATATATAATTCAATCACCAAGAAGTATAGGAGGGAAAGAGGTAAGTTTACTCACAGGTAGCAAAAAGAATGAACTGGTTTCCAAGGCTACAACGAATATTTAAAACCATAAAATATTAAAAACAGGGCTGGCACGTAGCTCTGTGGAAGTGTCTCTGCTTGACATGTGTAAGATCAAAGGTACAGTCGCCAGCACCAGACTTTTAAAAGCAATTATGAAGAACAGATACAAGCAGTCTTGGGTGTGAGTTTCAAAGTTAAACTGGAAATGAAAGCTGTATCAGTCAGACTCATTTGTAGCCCCTTTCGTCCATAAAAACATCCAGGTTATTAACCAATGTGTAGCCCTTGGAGCTTAAGACTAATTTTGCCATCAAGGCGTATAAATGTAAGTCTGTCAGACCCAAATTTTTTCTTTAGAATATTTTTATTAATGAATTATTATAGTTTTGAGTTTGATTATATTAAACAATGAGTACTTAACAGGAAAAAAAGTCACAAAAATAAAGTATTGAGTTTTTAATATTTATTGTTTATAAGAAAGCATCCAAATTTTCAACATCAACTGGTTTTTGGTATACAAAATGTAAAAAAGAACACCAGAAATAAATTTCCATATGAACTATGATGAACATACCAAGCATTCTACACACAAAAAAATCTTTAATTATCACACCTACGGCAGTCTGCACACATGACAAGAGCACATTACACACATACACACGCGCGCGCACCCCACTTACATTGACAGCACATGTCTTTTGCTTCCCTAACCTTTTTGTAGGACACTTGACATCTCAATGGTCTGGCTGTTTTGTCAGGCGGTTCTAATTATATTATACAGCATGAAGTTAACAGGAATATAAAATATCAATTAAAAAATTATTAAATTCTTAACACGTACTGTACATTTAGATACACATTTTCACATCAGCTGTTTACCTGCTTACAAAACCTAAAAGATAACATAAAAAATAAATTCTATATGAACTACAGTGAAAATACCAACAGAACTCCACCACAAAAATCAGCTTTGCTTCAACAGTCACACCCAAGACATGTATAAAGACCCAAGGCAGTCTTTACACTTGACAACTGCATGTTCCACATGCACATCTCGTTTGCATAGACAGCATATGTGCTTAGCTTTCTTTTCCTATGTGGCTGTCTTGTCAGCTCTCTTCCTGTTTTCTCAGGCGCTTCCTACTATACTGTACAATATGCACTTAGCAGGGAAATAAAATGTCAAAATATTGTATCAAATATGTAATGAGTGCTTAAAATGGACATCAACATTTTCACATCAGCTGTTTGTTTACAAAACCTGAAAGATAACACCAAAAATAAAAACCTATGTGAACAACAGTGTAAACACAAATGAAAGTCTACCACAGAAAATAAACTTTGCTTCAACTGTCACACCTATAATAATCTTCACATATGACAACTGCCATATTCCATACAAAAGTATCATACCTGTAGTATATATGTTTTGTCTTCCTGTACTTTCTTGTGGGACCCAGTTCACATCATTTTTGTTTATCTATGGTCATAGTGGGTCTTTGTGATGCTGCGCCTGCCTGTTCACCTGTCAGCTTACCAGTGTGTCCCATCATTTATTTGTGTAGTTCTCTTGGCAGAAACTTTTGTTTATCCTCTGCTAGAAATAATCTCTTAATGAGCTCCGGTTCCAATCCGCTTAGAAAATTTCTGTGATATTTTGCACTTGTTATTTTCCTTGTAAACTATCAAACTATTATGCCACAGGTTTAAGGATCAAATAAAATATTGGCGAATGCTTTGTTTCGAGTGACATCACAGATGCTGCATAACCCATCAACAACATCTACTCCACGTGGTTTTGTTGTTGAAAGTTTCCAACTCTGGCTTCCATTTTGTTGAGGTTTCTCTATCAATATTTCCATCTTGACAAAATGTTAACATCAGCAGTACCAGTTTGCTTTTCTTTGCTATATACGAGGCTGTATGTTTCTGAAATTCAAAGACTGTACAACACAATGCTGTGTTTTGAAATTGCAACATTTCATTTGGAATTTCTACTTTCTTCCTGTGTATAGTTACTGCCATAGTCAACCTGTGCTCTGTTAGCAAATGTAACATTAATCAGAAACCAGTAAATCAACTCCTGAGTGTAACACTCCACTTAGTTTGGGACATGGAAGCAACAAGTGGGTTCACAACATCATTTGATTTATTACTGTAAAAATAAGGACTAATGGTTGAATTCCATAACAAATGTCTAACTGAAAGAATAGTAGGTCTTCACATCTACAAGAGCATAAATTTTTATGTCATATTTTGTGCTGGTTTTTCCATAAGTCTTTTACATTCTTGTGATCACGAATGAGAAATCTGTGCAGATTTCAGTTCAGTTAGTGAGCTGTTATAATAAATACATTTCTGAATATGACTACTGGCACATTTAGAACATTTTACTTGCATTTCAGCCTTTGTGTATTTCATAGCATCTTGCAGCATTTTGTCTGTTACAATTTCCAACACTGAATGGTTGGACATTCAGTGCTGACATTCTGTGCAATACATTTTACCCCTGTCAAGACCTTCACTATATTTTTGGACCTAGATCTAATATTAAATTGTTCAATTTAGTTGCCTGGCCATTTCATAACATTTTGACTAGTCAAATCTATACGCACATTGCTGTTTTTCTTCATCCCCTGAATCAAGGAGGTTTGCATGTCCTGTGTCTGTAAGTCAATTCTTGCTCTATTTTATTATCACAGAAACTTTGGTTCACATGACCAATGTAAAGTCATCATCGTCATCACTGTCATCATCATCATCATCATCGTCATACACCCACATCACTCTTCTTTTATGACAGCTTGTATTTTAACATAATGGATCATCTTCATCATCCAAGCTTCAGCAATCTGATGATTCACTTTTAACTACCCCCAAAACTTGTAAATCTGGTTTTTCATATATCATTTTACTGAATTGGCCTATTTCTACCAGCAAAATCAAAAATTTTTGTTTTAACAAATCCTGGAGTGGTGTGGGTCCAGTAGATGCTCTGTGATGCTCCAGTAAATATACGCAAAATGAGAGGATAAAGGTGGCTCCAAATTCCATTTTGTCACTTTTGCACATGTGCATGTTCCTTATTGTTTGTCATACCGAGTGGGTAATCATATAGACTGTTACCATATCCCTCAGGGAAAGGTACTGAGAGACACGCTCAGCTACCATAATGCTAAAATAAAACTTACAGTAGAAAGTAAGTGATTGACCTGCTGGACCCAGGCTTGTGCTTCAAGGGTAATGCTTATTACAGCTTTCTGTCACTGGGGCAAAATACCTTTAAAAGGCAACTTAAAAGACTTATTTGGCTTGGTTTTAGTCCACAAACTCTTGGCCTCCTTTCTTCCAGGCCTGTGGCAGGCAGTAAAACCTGGTCAAAGCACAGGACAGGAAAAGTTGCTCTTTTATAGCAGCTAAGAAGCAGAGACAAAGCTCATTTTTGTAACATCTCTCCTGCAAAACTCAAAAAGCTATGAATCCACAAATGGATTAATCCATTCATGAGGTCAGAACCCTTACAGTCTAATCATTTCCCAAAACCCTACCTCTACACTGCTGCATCAGGGACCAAGACTTCTACATATGAGATTTTGGGAGACATTTTGACCAAAAAAACTGTAACAATGTCTTTATCTTTTCCTCAAGTAAGCATGTCTACTACTGTCATCAAAGGAACTCGTGATGATAAACACAGCTTAACCAAGAAACACTAATTGTTTGAGGAACAGTTTCCAGAAATATTCTAAACAATCAAATAACCACATAACACAGGAGACCATGAAAATTACATAAAGATAGCTACCCTCATTCCTGCTCTGCAATGCAAGTTTCACATCTTCAAGTAGCTCACTAAAGCTCTGTGTATATAAAATGGAGTATTTTAAAATGTTTTATGCTTAAAATGAAGACAACATTATTAATTCAAATTACATTAAAACACAGAAAAGAGAGATCACCTTGACGGCTTTCTGGGAATTAGGCAGTCCTTCTTCTATGTCTTCTAAAAGAATTCCTCCTAATCCTCGCTGGTCATGCTGATCTAACAGTCTAAGTAGGGCCCTCTTATCTTTCAAGTCGTACTTGGGTTTGAATGCATACTTCCCATCTATCACTTCAATTTTGGGATTGTTGACTAATGCCTGAAACAGTGACATAATGTGTTTATATTAACAAAAGAAAACTTCACACATACGTTCTTAAATTCCAATTATTTAAAAATATAACACTACCTAGTGCAGTGAAAAATTAAAACTTGTGAGTATGAATTAGAAGATCTAAAATAGTAGATACACAGAATCCCAGAATAATAGGCAAACATCATCCTGGTGCATGCTTCTTTATATTTTTTAAAAAATTACATATTATTTACATACATCCTTTGGGAGGTAAGAAACCATTATTACGACTGCCTTAAAGGAAGCTGAATCTTTAAGATAAAATGGGTTGGAATCAATATCATACCTATTAATATTAACAGACCAAGAAAACTGGGTAGTACCCACTGTATCTCCACAGTATAGTTTACCATATATTGGCACTACAACATGAGAAATATCACCCTGGGATGAAGAAATCAGCAGTCAGTCCTTACCACCTGGTATCAACTGGAACTAGCAGTTGTAGAAAGCACTGAAAAGGTCTAGACTGGTTTGTACATGAACTTTACTACTGTCAGCTTGAGAATAAAACCGTGTGAGAACTCAAGAATTAAAGAACATAACCACCTGCCTAGTCAGCACTGTTGTACAACTAGTATCTGGAGGAAAGCACTATAAGAAAAAGCAACTGTATTTTCTGCAGTTACAAACCCTACAATACCTTACGTTTAGTTCTTTTCCTAAAATATGTGTACAGAAAATTTATAAGCATATAAATTATAAATTTAGGTATTCAAAATAAACCCTTCATAAATATAAAAGCGATATGGTACTTTGACTTTTTCACAAGTTTTATACTGAAGTTCTAACTTTTAAGATTTTTAAACAGATACATAAAATTATGTGAAAACCAACAAGTCAAACAACTTAGAAGTATGTATGTTTAAAAAACAAAGACCCTTTATCAGTTCTTTTAAGAAACAATAAAAGGCATAACCAGATTTCAGTAAATTAAAAACACTCTAGGGGTTAGGGATGGCTCAGCGGTAGAGTGTTTGTGCTGTATCTACAAGGCCCTGGGCAAAAACACGAAGCAAAATAAAAACAAAAAAACAATCATAACAAATATCTCACGTGTTCAAGCCCTAAGGAAAAAAAAAAAAGCACTCTAGTTATAGCAAATATCTCACAATAATCAACTAACTTTTCTATGATATTTATCAACCTATTTTTACCTCAGTCATTAGCCATTGCTTCTGCTTGAGTCCAATATCTAAATGCTGTGTTTCATCCAAAATTTCGTCTAAAGTTAGAGGATGTGTATCTCCTCGCTGATGCCGGGTCTATTGAGGGAAGAAATTATCATTAGAGGAGTTTTTAAATGCTGAATGTATTAAATCAAAGTTTTACATAAATAAAAATCTTTGGGAATGTACAACATGTGTTTGTGAGGCAGTACAACTACAGTGATGAAAAACATGGACTACAAAACCAGACAGGACCAGATTCAAACTCATAGCTTTATAAAATTGAATGATCACCTATAAAAAGTGTTTGCAACACGTATCCTAAGGAATATTTTGAGATCCAAAAATTAAACATGTAAACAGACAAAAAATGCAAATGACCTTACATATATGAAACTGCTCAATTTCTACTAAGGTACTTCTCACCCATTAGACTAGAAAATCTCTAAATGTCTAATAACTTCTTTGGTTAATCAGGCTATTAGGAAACACCTGTCACAGACTGCTTGTAAGACAGCAAATGGTAAAACCTCTAGGGAGGGCAAAATGACCCAGCATGCATCTATTTAGGAATTTATCCTACAAATATATCAAAACAGAAAATGATTAAAGGTCAGTGCAGCAATGTTTGTAGAAGAAAATACTGGAAATAACCCAAGTTGCCATCAAGAGGGGACTAATTAAACTGTAGCACATCCATGTTCTGTAGAGACATTAAGAAACAACATAAGGTGTCAAAGACACATTTTTAAGTTAAGAAACCACAGACACCAAATGTTGGAGAGGACATGGTAGAACAAGAAGTATCATTCAATGCTGGAGAAAATACAAAATGATATAGCTACTTTGGGAAGTAGTTTGGCAATTTCTTACAATTTAAAACACATTCTTACCTATCCAATCAATTTACCGATTATGGACCTTTTGTGTATGCACACAGAAACCCACAATAGTGTGTTTATAGCACCTTTATTTGTAACTGGCAAAATCTGGAGGTAACCAAGATGTCCCTCAGTAGGTGAATGGCTAACATATTGTCCATCCAGAGAATATCATTAGCACTAAAAAGAAATGAGAATCGAATGCATGTTACTAAGTAAAGAAGCCAATCTAAAAAGGTCTCACAGGACCGGGGATTTAGCTCAGTGGTGTAAGCACATGCCTGGTAAGCATGAGGTCACGAGTTTGATCCCTGGTACCAAAAA